>OZ038475.1:9860014-9920014 GCA_964036315.1 Acanthosepion esculentum | reverse complement strand
AAGAATCCTCAACGAGAAAGGACTCGAAGAAACCTCACTTAATGACAAAGGACTCGAAGAATCCTCACTTAACGACAAAGGACATTCTCAATGATGTAAAGACATCAGTGTTGAATGTACCGACGAAGACAATTACTGGATCCATTCTTTGAGCAGGACGTGTCGCCGAAAGAAAACTGCCTTGCTTAAGACTAAACACCTAAAATGCAGATTAACTTATGCTAGAAACCATCTTGAACATGAGAGTAAATATTGGAAGTCTGTTTTAGAATCAAATGAAATCAAATTAGAATTATTTGGTCGCATGAACTCCGGTTATGTGTGAAGGAAAGCGATTGAAGCTGGCAAACTAAAACATAACCTCCCTACGATTAAGCACAATGGTGAGCGCATTCTGCTTTTGGGATATTTTGCTGCTTCTGCACCAGGAGAACTAGTGTCTGTACAGGGTATCATGAATAAAGAGCAGCACTTGGCTATTATTAAAATAATATAAAACAAAGTGCACAAAAGCTGTCGTTGGGGCGTCACTGGACTTTCAAAGATGACAATGACCCGAAACACACGACACGAATTGTTATAAAATATTTAGATGACAGCAATATGAAGGTATTGGCGTACCCTGCACAAAGTTCTGACCTAAATCCCCTTGAAACTCTATGGGCATATTTGAAGAATGAATAGAAAGTACTCCTTCAATTTTGGAGGAACGAGAAGCTATTGCCAGCGAAGAATGGAGCAAAATACATAACTTGTCTGTAATGAACTTGTAAGGAGCTATCAAATAGATTAAAGGCAATAATCAAGAATAAATTTACACAATTGATTATTGAGGCAAGAGGGCCAATAATTTTGCCCTGTTAAATTTTTCGGTGTATTATTGTTTGATATTAAAATAAAAATTTTGTTGTGGGCATCACTGCACATTCTTTCAACTCCATTATTTCATCATTTGTGAAAAAATAGACATGAAGTTTCCATGATAATTTGACCTATTTCAGCTTTATTTGTAATTATGGAAGTGGGGGTGAATAATTTTAAATTTTAACAGATATATTTACCCAAATTACACAAAAATATCTTGAAATGCTAAAGAGTAAATTTATTCAATAAAATTGCCATTGGCTTCAACCAAGGTCTCTAGACAACTTCGGAATCTCCTGCAACTCTTCTGGACGATCTCCTTTAAGTTGTCGAATGCTGCCATAATCTTTGGATTCAGTTCATCTTTTGTGTTACAAGGAGGTTTGTTGGTCTGTCGCTCAAATGCGCTAATGGGGTTGCAGTTTGGGGAGTTAGGTGGCCAGATGTAAGGGGTGATGTGGGCGCAGAAATTGTCTGACAGCCATGACTGCGTTCTCCTGCTTGTGTGGCATGGTGCAGAGTCCTGTTGTGAGATATAGGGTCTTCCAGCAGCCACCCTCTTGATCCAGAGCAGGACTACCTCGCCAAGGCACTTGATGTAGGACTTCGTGTTGAGTCTGAGTCCCTGCGGGAAGAGAGATGGAGGCATAACATCGCCATCACTGGTGATCACTCCAAACACCATTATAATCAGCATTAGACTCATACAACTCTTTCTGAATCCTCAGCATCCTCCTCAGATTGACATCCAAACACTTTGAAATGTTCGTATTGGAACTTCCGGTGCGAATGCCAAGCAGTAGAGCATGGCATTTCCAAATTTCTGGCGGAGTGAATTGCGTCATGGTGCTCTATTTATCACAGACGGTTCCCAACTAAACTTACTATACTGTGCAGTCGACAAAATCAAAAAGAAACAACGCGCATGCGCGATATTAAAAATATAAAATGGCGATAATTTACTCATCGCAACTTGATTCACTGATTGCAGAAACATTATTTAATCTGATGAAGTCCTCCAAAATGACGAAATGCGTTATACAGGATTTTTCACATTTTACCATTCAATTACCTACTATATATATATATATATATATATATATATATATATATATATATATATATATATATATATATATATTAGTATAGCATAAATTGATAAACAGAAAAGTGTAAAAGGAACCATATATATATATATATATATATATATATATATATATATATATATATATATATATATATCGTAAAGATACCAAGTCCGTTGGTATGTAGATCTTAGTAATATAAAATGTATAACTACAGAGCAAATAATTAGTATACAATAAATCCAAAATTAACTCATATGAGCATTAGGCTTATTTCAAACGACGAGATTGGTCAGTGTCATTCAACACCGTGATGAGTCCATACCAAGGTTGAATAAGACTGACCAATCTCGTCGGTTGATATTAGCCTATTCCCTATAAAAATATTGAGATAGAATGGAACAGATGAAGAAAGATATATGTATATGAAAATATTAGCTAGATAGGTATGAACATATTGAGATAAATAGATATGTATGAACTGATAGATATATAGTTATATACAGATCAAGAAAGATAAATATAAAAATATTAGATAGATAATGGCGATTTTCTAGGCGTAACTTAGATGGCGTTTAATGGCGGAGATCAGAACAAACCCTGAGCCCCACACATTTATTGTAAACTATGGTGTAATGGACTAACTGTATAGTTTCATAACAAGAAAGCAGCCTTCAACTTTGCTGTCCCGGTGGTCTGGGGATAGCAACAAAGCCATATGAAGCTAATTGTTATTTTTGTCTAACAAATACAATTGGTTTCAATGCTACCCCCACAAAAAATATTGCAAGCTTCCATTGGGTATAAGACCTGTTACTCACTCAGATGATCTTGTTCGTACACCTCCAACGCATAAAGATCTTTTTTCTTTTTTCTTTATCATATGAAAAATTACCTTCAAAGTAAAATTCTGCCAAGTCAGTTTCTTCTGAAGATAATGTCTCTGCTTATTCAGAGGTAGGTGACAGTGAGCTCCAACAGACCCCCAGAAAGACTTGAATGGCATTGCCCGAGATTTCTACCTATCTAAGCAGCAGTCAGAGCTCCTGGAATCCAGGCTTCAGCAGTGGAACCTGATCACAGCAGCTGTAAGGATCACCAGTTTCAGGACACGAAACAAGAACTTCGCCTCATTCTTCGACAGAGAGAACAGGTTGTGTTACTACAGAGTTTCTTATCTTAAATGAACTGAGAGCGTAGGAAGCATTTAAGTCAGTCTATCATGTGTTCTTTGGCAACACAGGTACCAGATTACAAATAGTGTATCGAGAAGTTATTACAGGCTTATGAGAATATGGTAATGTCACTCAAATTTCACTTTCTCCACTCTGACATTTAACTTATTGTTATGGTCCAAGTTCCTTGTACCACGGTGATGGTCCAAGGTAGAACCAATGAAGAATAACTCGAACACAGGTATGGAATAACACAGATATATTACAAACAGAAATATATATACAAAGAAATTGAAGTATTAGTAATGACTATCAGATTTGGTTAGAGTGAACTATGTTGTCTCGACATGTATTACTATTCCAATTTCTTACAGTAATCGTCTGACGCGACTCTGTCTCTCCCTCTGTCTCTCACTCTGTCTGTCCTTCCCCTTGAGGAGCAGTATTTATGATATCCGGAATAGTCCATTATTATTATGGGTAAGTTCCCATAACACTTATTCACTCTGAATCTCAGGTTCAACCAGAGTAGTAATTCTGTTAAGAAAGGTGAAATAGGGAAACTCTCCCAAACAAATGTACAGAACAGTATCAAGAAATCAAAAGAAAATAGTTGAATCCGTCAACACAGCAATAAAAACAATGTCTCTACACGTGGCAGTAATTGATGTAATTTTCAGTTAACAGTATGAAAATAGCGTTCTCTAAATTCTTCCAGTTGCTATGGACATTTTGTTTTTGTTATTATTAGTTACTTTGTTTAAATAAATTCATTTCGTTTTTTGCCTAGAGAAAGTCCATATTGGACGAAACGCGTCGGTAACTATTACAGTTTTCCTATTGTCATTTATATTTATAAATATTGTCTTTTCTACAGGTTAACTCTGAGAAATTTTCATATATATATATATATATATATATATATATATATATATATATATATATATATAACAAAGATTATGTTTCACAAAATACATAATAAAAAGCGGTTAACCAAGGTATTTCTGGAAAATAACGTTTTTGATGGAATGCTGGAATTCAAATTAGTCTAAAATGACATATGTATTTATTTACGTTTTCATGTGGTACAGTAATTTTTATTATCGACACATATTTTTGGCTATTGTGTTTTGTTACGTTGGTTATATTTCTGTTGAATTTTGGAAAGCGCTTCTGAAAGGACGCTTCACTGATTACTGCATATTGTGAGGAGACGTAGGAGAGATAACGATTCACCCTCAACTTTAAGATAAACTCATCAAGTTGAAGGCCAAGCGTTATCCATCCTACACATCCTCCTAATACGCAGTAATCAGGGAAGCATCCTTTTGGGAGTCCTTTCTAAAATTTAACAGTTCTGGCGAGAGAAGCTACCTGAGTGGAACTTCTACTTCTCCAATCGAATATGAAAGGAATAAGTATGAATGGACTTAATGACGATATGTAGACGTACGGTTATTGGTGTGTGTGTGTGTGTGTGTGTGTGTGTGTGTGTGTGTGTGTGTGTGTGTGTGTGTGTATGTGTGTGTGTGTGTATGTGTGTGTGTGACGAATGTGGGTGTGACGGTTTTTACTGAATATTTCAACCTGCGTTAACGGTTACGGGAAAAAGGCTTATTTCATTCCGCATAAAAAAAAACATGGCTCGTATATTACTCGCTTGTCAAAGAAAACAAAACAGGAACAAAAACGGTATTGGAATGAAGACTTACTGAAAAATAGCTTTTAATCCTTTATCCGTCCCTTTGTAATTGGTGCAGGAACAGACTTCGCTGTGGAGTGTCCGTTAATTAACTTTGCAGGTTTCATACTTGTCTATTGACTTTTGTATTTCCTATGAGATTATCTCTCACCTCGTAGAATAGAAAGTATACACCAACATAGCTTAGTAAATAGTTTAGGTAATTATTTCTAATGGATGCCATTGTTCAGTGTTCAAGTCCATCTATTTTGAAGGATGTTTGTCAATACATGAATATTGGCACAACGCAGTCTTCTTCAACAGGAGTATTTGCAGAATACATTCTTCCTCAACAGGAAAATTTGGCGCAATACATTCAATATTCCTAGGATGTCTAAAATACAAAAAAAGTTATACTAAACTATCGAATGCAGGGTGTTAGTTACTCGTCATGTAACGTGTCCCCTAAACTCATTAGACCGCTTGAGGGGGTGGAGGCTACATAAGCACTGGGTTTGGGAAAGATTGGCTTATGGCGCTCATCCCATTTTAGGCTGTTCTCTGAGAGCTTTCCTTCATCTCAGAGCAAGGGAGATCAGTCCCGCTATTTAACTGAGACCAGATTCATGCCTTTCAAAAAGTTTCTTTTTACGGTAAAGTTCACTCTGTGCAAAGCCCGGGAGTAACTCGAGCTAGAAGGTTACGTTAGCAGGCAGTTTGTATGGATAGGAGGCGAAAGATAACGGTTAATCCTAGACATGAACAGCTTAAGAGTGGAAATATCCTCTTTGGAGTTGGTTCCATGGTAAATCTTTTCGAATAAAATTTACTTCTCACCGATAGAATACGGTGTGAATGTGGGTCGTTTGCTATTATGTAGGTAACATGGCGGGTCCTTGCCGTGAAGTTTAGGCATGGCGAAACCAAGGAATGTCGATCTTCCGAGCACTTTCCATGGTAGTAGCGATAAATCAGCGAGAGGTTTGCCACCTCCAGTCTGTGAGAGAGAGGTTGGACAGTGGAAAATATTTCGATATCTAAAATAACTCTTTTGGATTCTATCGAGCCTGGAAAGTGCGGTCTGTGATGCACTTGCCCAAATATGACAACAGTACTACATTCTTGGACTGATCTAGCTCTTGTAAACTTAGAGGATAGCACGTGGGGTCAGGTACTTATTGGAATGGTACAGGGAGCCGACGATTTTACCTGCATCTTTAGTGATGGTTCGTACGTATGTTTCACTTGAGGTCAGGTGTGAGTTTAAGGCCGAATAGTCTCTCAAGGCAAAGTGCATCTCCAAGGGGGCACCCGTTCATCTTGACTGGCGGCAGTTCAGCGGTGATGTATGTAACTAGTTTGGTTTTCGAGGCATTGAATGTAACCAGCCAGTTTTTCTCCACGTGATAGATCAGAAGAGAGATCAGCTGACAATCTCTGGTCATCAAGTGTTTTAGAGGTGCACCGTTGTATAGACGTATAACCAGCATAGCTGTTTACAAATGAACTGAAGATATTCTTAGGCAGGTCATTTATATAACTAAAAAAGAGGTTTGTTCCAAGGAATAACTCGGACTATGAGTCCAAATAAAAAATGTAAAGAAACAAAAAAATACTAATATATACAGTTCTTTTCGATAAAAGTGACTCACCTGATTTTTTTTACTAAAAATATTTTTTGTCTATTGTTTTTGGGGTTAAAATAATTTTTAATCTTACTAATATAAAGAACTCTTCCCAACGACCTAGGAAAAAAGTTTATCCACCCTAAGGTATTCTATTGATAATTATAAATTTGGATATAAATGAGATTCAGGAAAAAACTCTGTGCAAAAAAAGTGACTCAGATATCGCATTCTAATGATTAAACTGGTAAATTTAAAGAGCTTTTGACAAAATATTGAAAACTATTTTAAAATACACTCAACAATATTCTAGAGAAAGCTAAAAATTAAATCTAGAGTATTTCAGAATATTCCAGAAAGCCTCATACAGTATAAAACAGCTTGAAATAGCCACTCAAGTCACTAACCAGATGAAAGGGTACAAACACGCATCAGAACTACTTAAGGCATCTATTATTGCCCTCTCAAAAGCAGGCAAGTCTACGAGAGAAATTGCAGAAATTTCTATAACCTTGCAATCAACTGTCTCTCGAGTGCTTAGTACTCCAAGGAAGGAAACAAGGGGACGAAAGAAAAATATTGATGATAGAACTGGCAGGGTAATCAAGAGAGAAGTTGCGAAGAATAGGACTATAACTAGCCAAGATATTGCAGCCAGTCTAAGCAAAGAGCAAGGTGTTAGTCTTGCCTCTTCAACAGTCCGTCGGTGGCTGTTAGAACAAGGCTACAAATCTTGTACACGAAGGTTTAAGCCGCTAATAAGCAAGGCCAACAAAGCCAAGAGACTTGAAGGGGCTCACTATTACAAACATTTCACCGTAGAAGACTGGAAGAATGTTCTCTTCTCCGATGAAACGAAATTTGAGCTAAATTCAAAGGATAAGGTGAGTGACTTTTATTGATCAGCGCTGTATTTGTACAGATCGATGATAATGTATTAACAATAAAGGGTTACATAAACAATAGAATATTGTTGTGTGTTATTGAACAATGAACATGAATGAAGAAAACATTTAAGTCAATCAACTGTTTGCGTATGTGCAGTTTGATGTAGGAGAAAGTCCTATAAAAAATGAAGTGAATGGTGCGTACGTACGTATGTGCGTGTTATTCATGCGTTCACCCAAAAGAGAACGCGTTCTTCCGCGAGAAATTTACATGTTAACGTGTAAGCAGAAAAAGTGAGAAGACGGCGAGAAAAGATATCGCCGAGTATCTATAGACCGGAAAGCGTCCCCTAGTAGCGGTTTCGAAAATTGGGAGGAGGTAACCAGACAATTATTTCTTTTGGTTTTATTTACGAATGTAATAACAATTTCAGGAAAATTAAATTTATACTGCGCGATTTAATCTATGTTGGCGGTGAAAGAAATGACTAATTTTGCATAAAAAAGTAACATATTGACAAAGCTCGTATTAAATATGGGCAATGTTACTTGGTTGCTAAACACCACGATAGGATTTTCCGATGAATTAACTTTTAAAAATATTATAAACGAATTATGACTGAAGCTGTGACATGGAATTCTGTTAGGCAGTGCAAATTAGGATTATTAAAAATAGATATTAAAAGGCATTTCACACTGACATTATTAAATATAGAATAACTTAATTGAATGGTAATTGAAACAACAAGATGTAAATAAGTCACGTAATTTCACGGTAAGTGCTCCGTTGAGCTGCTTTCGCTGGTTCCCAGATTTCATGAATTTAAAGGTTCAACTAGGCTGGCATCTCGCTCTCACTCTTTCACTGTGGAAACTGTTAAATGTAGCCGTCTCTTCTACTCCAATAGCTTTATGTCTCGCACTTCTCGCCTGTGGAACTCCCTCCATTTTCCAGTTTCCCTGATAGCTATAATCTCCAACTGTTCAAATGTAATGTCAATCGACGTCTCTAGATGCCTTGATCTATCCCCTATCCTTCTCTTCATCCTTTCCTCTATCACTCCTCTTTGCTCTCGCTTCAAAACCGAAACGCTTAAAAATAAATACTAAATTAAATACAATTTGGAATTCCTTTATCCGAAATTCTTGGAACCGGAAGTGTTTCGGATTATAAATTTTTTGGATTTTGGAATACAGGCTATTTAATTTGTATATAGCATCCATAAGATGCAGTAGCTTGGGAATGGGACCCAAGCATAAACACGATATCCCTTTGCATTTTATAAAACAGATTATACATCTGACATTTCGTCTGCAGTCGCTCTCTCACAGACGTACCGCCGCCTCCCTCTGTCCTTTTTACAAATACTTTTACGATAACTGCTCCGATGAGCTGCTTTCGCTGGTTCCCAGACTTCATGTATTTAAGCGTTCAACTAGGCTGGCATCTCGCTCTCACCCTTCCACTGTTGAAAGTGTTAAATGTAGCCGTCTCTTCTACTCCATAAAGCTTCATGTCTCGCACTTTTTGCCTAAGGAACTCCCTCCCCTTTTCCTGTTTCCCTGATAGATATAATCTTCAAATGTAATGTCAATCGACGTCTCCAGATGCCTTGATCTATCCACTATCCTTCTCTTTATCCTTTCCTCTGTCACTCCTCTTTGCTCTCGCTCCAACTCTCTGTAACCCCTTGCGTGCTAGTGGCTTCCCGCCTTGCTTGGGGTGTAACGCTTAAAAAGAATACCCTGAAGGTAGTTTTATATAAAATTTAATAACTTATCCGTACACACAGATACAGGTAATGACGCTAGTCATGTAATTCTGACACCGATTTTAAGTGGCAAAATTAAGATTTCACGCAAAATTAATGTTTTGTACTTTCTGTACGTGTACAGAAAAACACGATCACTACTTACAAAAATATATAAATGCAGAACCTTTTGACATTTTGAATAATATCTTTACTGAGCACAAAACACCTGGTAAGTAATCGACGAACGGAAACGTTGCTGTGACGATCGCTAACAAAAACCTACCATCAACGAAAGCTACGTAGCTGGGCTGGGGAACCCCTACCCAGGGATGATGAGTTTACTTACAACAGCTAAACATAATCTAGGAACCTACCCATTGCTTTCTGAAAATTTCCATTTGTGGCAAATCATGTCAGCATCTGGAAGAGTTTCGGATTTGGGAATTTCGGACAAAGACTACTTAAACTTGTATTATTAAATATAGATATTAGTAAATAGACATTAAATATTGAAATTATTAAGACTAGACGCACTTTAGCAATTAAAGCTACGATTTGTAAACAAAAACATGGCTCAAATGGTAATGGAATTTGGTGTGAATGATTATTCTTACTAATCTTCAGATACGCAACAGTGATTGATGAAGCGATGTATTCCGTCATTCATTTTCATTAAATCTATCTGCAGTTTTGTGCCGGTCTGCTGATTCATTGAATAGCACGAAAAACCTATCAGTGTGAAAAGTGAAGGTTGGACACACCCACCATGCATTTTTCACATCGATAACTTTTTGGTTTGTCAACAGTTGGGGATATCGGTCGATAGTTACTCATATAACTCAACGGGAAACTCCTACAAACAGTGCGGATTCAGAAATCTTCTGACCATAACAATTTGCTCTTTCATGAAGTCGCTTAAAATTTCCTTCTCACATTAACTGCGGTAAGATGTTGGTTATAACGTCCTGTTTCATCAATGCATGACTTCATTTCGGAATAAAATAATGTTATATAATATACTGTTATAAAATATACTGTTATGAAATTGCGTCCTGGATATGACGATAAACTACATCCGCGTCCTGGGTAAGACGATAAACTACGTCCAGCAGCAAGGCCTCTGATCAGGAGGTTTTGAGGAGCGTGGAACCACCTCTTAATTGCTGGTGTTCCCAGGTCCCCCCTGACCCGGGGTGGTAGCACCTGTTAGAGTCCCAGCTATGGGCAAATAGTTGACCCCCCCCAAATGGGGTAAAAACACTATAAAAGTGTAAAAATAGGTTTTAATACCAGAAATACTTTGTAAAAAATTATTACCAGCAATAAATTTTTGAAGAAAAAAAAAATTATTACCAGCGATACATTTTTGAAGGAAAAATATTACCAGAAATAGATTTTTCTTAAAACAAAATATTACCAGCAATAAAAATTTTGTCGGCATTAAATAACCCATCGAGGTTGATATGCCGTAAAACAAACCAAACCAAACCAAACCTTATAAAATCTACTATTATTACACCCAGATGACATACTGAAAGGCCGAAAAGTTGTAATAAATATGGCGACAAAGATGAGGACAATAGTCCGTATAATGTAAATAATGTACATAATACCTCATCTCAGAAATATAGACAGCTATTAAATTTTACTAATTTTGATGCAACACCAAGCCATTATGTGTCAGTCACGGAATTTTACCGTCTTTATGGCGCGTATCTTGCATTGTTTCTTTCTTCCAGTTTTTCTTACATATTCTCTTGCATTAGAATTTAACAGTTATTTTGCATTCAACACTAAAAACTACCTTTTCTCTCTCTCGAACATCCCATGTTAAACGTTCTTTTGACCACTTCAATCTTCTATTCCAATGTTTTTTGGTTAATGATGTATTTTCTTTTGCTGCTATACGCCCGTTCAAGTTGTTTTGTTCGAATCCTCTACGTAATGTATCAACCAACACCTCACTGTTAAGAGCATTCACACCTCACTTGTCGGGGTCTTAATTTTGGATTGAGAGACTCTCACAATCTTTCTTGTATCTCTCTTGCCTAACATCTGTGTTCTTCCGGTTTTCTTTGCATTTAAAACACCTCCTAGTAGTAGAAAACCTCTTTTGGTGGCTTGAACATGTTTTTGTTGAAATTCCCAGCCAACTTCTTGAGTCATCTTCCCCGTCAAAAACACAACTTTCATCTTTGTGTCAGCAGAAATGTTAGTCATGATATTAGTGTAAAAAAGCAATCTAATGTTTAACTACAGTGACTTATCAAGACAACTTACAATATTAATTAGAAGAACAATCCCTACTTAAAAGTTTCCATATGATCCTGACTTTATAATCCAAGATCATTCATTGGCTCAGTAGTCTTACAAGGCCTTTTTTCAGCTTTAAACAGCTTAAAGCGGTGTATCTTCTGTCAAACGACATCTACGAAAACGCAACCATTTATTTCCCCATTCTCAAAGTCCCCACGTACTACTGATAAAAGTATACTGCTAATCACTCTTAACTTCTTAATAAAATAAAGGTGTATAATCATTTTATGTAGTCGCCGAAAACTTTTGCGGTCCAGTGTATCTATCATATTAACCCTAACCTGCTAATATACTTATTGCAAGCAGAAAATCTTCTGTTACGATTAAAAACAACAACAAGGTACCGTGTTTTAGTAAATTGCATCATTAGTAAATACTTTATTCTGGTTTTATTACAATGAAATTATATAAGAAAAATTTTCCTTCACCAAAAAATAAAATAGAAAAAATGAAGAAGAAATTAAAAGTGATTTAAAAATTTGGTAATACTTTTTTTTTATTCCGAAACATACTGAATCCATTTAATCCAGACATGAAAGCTTCGAATATTTTTCGCGGCTACATAAATAATAAAACAAACGCCTGATTGAATGTAATCTAGAACAAACTATTCGTACTTAGTGTCTGTTCTATTTGTTTAGTTCTCGGAAAATGTCATTTTCAATTACCAAATGCTACAGTTGCATAAAAAAGACTCTTTCTGATAAAAGGATCGTAATATGTCTATATGTAAATGTTGGCGAAAAAATATCTTAAGAGTTGTAATTTTTTTATCATTATCGATAAAGATATATATTCTTGCAAACATGCATTACACATAATTCTGTCGATTATTTATTGAATTCGTTATAAGATACTGATACATTTCTGGCTAGAATTTCATTTGCCATGAAGACATCTTCCTCAAAATAAAAATAAGGTAAGCAAAAGCAAAAAATACCAAGAACTCTTTTGTTCGCGTATAATTGAAATATTTTCAGATAAAGGATTTTCTCGTCGTGGTATCTGGCCACTGTCCGGCTAGTTAATAGTGACAGAAGGAAGATAAGTGGGCCATTTAAAAGATAGTTCGCGCAGCGGATTGGTTGTTACAAACATCCAATCGGGTGTGCGGAATACGTGGTCTTTCTTCGTCTAATTCATTAAAAGGCCAGAGTAGCTGTTAGCGTTTGAATGAGTGGGGGGGGGGGGTCAGGGATTGACCTTCCATGATTGGGTCGACTTAGTGATGGGGAGTATGATGTTGAAAGACCAAAAACTCCCTGATGAACTAAATCAAATAACATCACTGACGATCCTCTCGGGCGCCTATTTAAGAGCGTATTTCTGAATTATTCTGACTGCAACACTTTTAAAGTTAGCAAGAATACGGAAGACAGCGAGATATTTGATGAGATTTGCAATTTTACTCTAGCGAAGGTAGTCATATACCTCTTTCTTTTCCTGGTATAAATTCACTCAATACAAGCGCTAATCAAGTCAGAGGGTTACTATTAAAATGGTGGTATTGAATAAGTTGTGTCACATGGATGAAAGAGAAGGTAGAACGAAGTAAAAGGGGAGGGCACATAGTAACTGAATCTTGACTTAAACAAGTTTCGATTGTAGTGTTGTCAGAGAACCACCTACGCCTAGTGGAGAATAACTTTCATCCAAAACGCCACTGATGCAATTATATACTAACAACGTTGATAATTATAATACAAATAAAGTTGATGTTGATAATTATGATAGAGGCATTTTCAATTTAAATCATTTGCAAATTCGTAACAATCATAAAATCCCTTCTTCCAAAAAACGAAGCAATAAACAATGGGCAAATATTACCAGCCGTGAGATGTGATTTGACCTGCATACTATTATGAAATATACGATTATGAAATTTACTATTATTACACCTAGATGACATATGAAAATATACTATGTGAAATATACTATTATTATACCACATTTAATATTATTACACCTAGATGACATATGAAAATATTCTATGTGAAATATACTTTTATTATACCACATTTAGTATTATTACACCTAGATGACATATGAAAATATACTATTATTAGACCACATTTAGTATTATTACACCTAGATGACATATGAAAATATACTATTATTATACCACATTTAGTATTATTGCAACTAGATGACATATGAAAATATACTATTATTATACCACATTTAGTATTATTACACCTAGATGACATATGAAAATATACTATATGAAATATACTATTATTATACCACATTTACTATTATTACACCTAGATGACATATGAAAATATACTATGTGAAATATACTATTATTATACCACATTTAGTATTATTACACCTAGATGACATATGAAAATATACTATGTGAAATATACTATTATTATACCACAAAAAAACAAAAACAAAATTGTTAAGCAACATCGACTCTGGTCAGTACCTAGATGAGTGACCGCTTGGGAATACTAGGTACTGTAAGCTTGGATGTGCAGGTGATGTAAGGAATAATGGCTTGCATTTCTTAATCAGAGAGCCGAATTCCAATTCCAGTAGGGTTCGTGATATTCACTTACGTTCAAATACCCTTTGGAAAGGTGTAAATCCATCTCTTCTTCATTCAGCTATGGGTTAAATAGCAGGACTGGCAATCAGTCTAGGCGAAGGAAAACTCTTAATTCTAAACCATATATGGCCTTTGGATCAAATAACGGATAGCTCTTTTGTAAGTCATAGCACTTGGAGGTTACCCTTATCAAAGTCGTGGTAAATGATACCAGTAGTTGGATGTTTGATGTCGTTAATGATAGAATAAAAAAGATCGGATTTTCTAATATTGAACTGCAATTCTGTCATTTAAAAAAGATCTTTCATGCTAGACAAACTGTGGATTATTAACAGAAAACCCGCTACATATTGCAGGATAATTTCTCTTTGAAAGTTCATTTTCAAACAGAACAAAAATATTCATTTCACACAAAAAGTTCTGAGAAGATTGCTTTAAAAAATTGCAGTCGATGTTTTCAAGCCATCCTAAAATTACACATTGTTTCGCCAATAAAGCCAAATCACCACAGCAGCAATCAACAAGATGTTGTTTCAAGCTTGGCGCAACAAAAAGAACAACATGCCGTGTACAATCAATCAGAACAGATCAAAGACATTGTCATAGCTGACATCCCATGATACCCAGCCAAATATTTATGGCTTTCTTTTGTAGTACAAGTAATTAGAGTGACGAATGAATTGTTCATCTCCTCAAGTAAAACCAAAGTGGTTAGGGATAAAACCGGAGGAAAAGGCTTCGTAAGAAAAATCCATTAAATTTGGAAGCCATATTGAAATTTAAGAGAAATGACAAAGAAAGAACCTAGGATATTAACATTTTGTTGCTTATTTGAATAAGAAAAAATCAAATTAGATTCAGACACAAAGGGAGAAGTTTGTCAGTTTATTATTTTTGAAAATAACAATCTTAAAACCTTGATAATATATGTAGAATCTAGAAATAATAATTGGTTCATTATTTATTTTTCTTCAGGGCATAAATGATTATGGCGCAAAAGATATCTTGAAATACTAAAGACTAAAATTATTAAATAATTGGCTTCAACTACGGCCTCCAGACAACTTCAAAATTTCCTGAAACTCTTTCGGACAGTCTCCTTGTTTAAGTTGGTGAAAGCTGCCATAATCCTTGCCTTCATTTCATGTTTGCTATTACAAGGAGTATTGTTGGTCTCTCGCTCAACTGCGCCCCACACATAATAATCAAGTGTGTTGCAGTCTGGGAAGTTACTGGCCAGATGTAAGGGCTGATGTGGTCGCAGACATTGTCTGACAGCCATTAACTGAGTTGTCCTGATTCTGCATTTGATGATTTCTCAATCTACTTTTTCCAATGTCTGAAACAATATCAACGTTCAATATTTTGTTCCTGTCTCTTTTTACTTAAGTGTTCCCTGATTCCTGATTTTTTTAAAAAATCGCCGTTCATTATCGTATCTCCTTTGATTCTTCCATTTTCATCCTGTTCGTCTCTGTTTCTACATAACAGACATTATTCAAAATGTTTTTTCTCTCTCAGAAAGCACCAAATTCCTCGACGGACAAACACGCTTCCCATTTTAGAAATAACAGAAAAACAACTTATTTAAAAAAACTGATTAACCTGAAATTGAAGAACTTGACATCTTAATAATTAACAATTAGTGCCTAATTTCATCTTCATTAGTAAAGTCTGGACGAAACAATTTCCAAAAGACTGTAGGGAGTGAACTCACGGAACACGCTTTAGTCAAGCTTACATTATAATCAAGGTGAACTGTTACGTGACATCTAATAAGGTCTAGAGACAATGTTTATAGAATAAACAATAATGTCAGTAGTGACCAGAAACTAATGACTTTATACTTATATTGTTAGTTTTTCTTTTTTTAATTTTCATATATTATATTCATTAGTCAAAGACAGGGGACGGGTAGGTGTTGTTTGCTGGTGCCATTGGCTTATAAACAGAAGTTTCATCCGATAAGATTTCTCCAATAAGTTGCTTTAAGAATTAGTGTTTCTGTGAAATAAGCGATACACAGCTTATCTGTCCATTTAAGAAGTAAATCGAAAATTATCCTCTCCCTTTCTGTCTTTGCGTTCATATTTGTTTCATTATCGGTTGAGCTCTGAACACCGAGGGGAGCGATAAGCGGTTAGCTTCACTTTTTTAAAAAATTTCGATATTACATATTTACTGTGAATTATAATTTTTCTTTTCGTTGATCTTCTTTTGGACTTGTTTTACTGTCGAAACCCGGGTTACGAGGTTGGTTGGCATTTTAGCCTTTTCTTAAATATCTTAGCTCTATATATTCGATTTTATATATATATATATCAGGAAGAAGTTATAGTAGTTCCAACGAGAGAAAAGTGTCTATATTAAAAAGAAGAGTGAAACCGCAACCGTTTTTGGTTGTAATGTGGATTTAAAAAAAATCATTATGCTTTATTTTCCATAATTTTGCTACACGGGTTTCTGGTCTTGCGACCGTCATCAGGCAAAGGTTGGAGATTTCCACATATTATTAAAAATAATTAATTTTTTCCTTTATGTTTTTCGATGTTAAATATTTTCGATATGAGACATTCTCGTTTTCTGTGTTAGTGACCAAAATGTCTTTCTTGAACTGGCAGTGAAGAGTTCTGCGTGAAAGGTTATAAAACAAATAAGATTGGCCAGGAGAAATGGAGTAGTTATTGGCATTCTTATCTTTTATATAGAGTTAGGTAAATGAAATAACTAGATATTAGCAACCGTACACACACACACACACACACACACACATACACACACACACAGATATATGTACGGTTGCTAATATCTAGTTATTTCATTTACCTAACTCTATACCTATATATATATATATATATATCTATATATATATCTATATATATATATATAGTTGTATATTTAGGCAGCAATCCTTCTTTTATGCAAGTTTCATTAAAAACGACAAACAAGGTACTACGGTTAAGAAAATTAAATAAAAAACTTAACCGTAGTACCTTGTCTGTCGTTTTTAATTAAACTTGCATATATATATATATATATATATATATATATATATATATATATATATATATATACGCCAACTTGATGTTTCCATAAGAACTGCCTGCGTGCCATCTGTGGAGCTAGCATTCAAGACAGAACATCTGTGGAGTTAGCCTTCAATAACAGGTGTAATATTAGAGGAATCGAGACTTTCCTCATACAGGACTCAGCAGTTTTCAGTCTGCTAGTCTGAATCATCTTCAATAAGCGAGAGCAAGATCTAAAAGGTCAGTCAATCTAAAAGTGAGCTCATCCCACTAGCCTCACTATTGCTGCATATGCGGCCTACTTTGCAAATCACTAGTGGGTCTTAATTGCCACTTACAATTATTGCACAAAATGCATAACTGATTCAAATGGTTATGTTGGCAGAACCTCATACGTCGAAATCGACGGGAGAGTCCATTATATATATATATATATATATATATATATATATATATATATATATATATATATATATATATATATATATATATATATATGAGTAAGAAATTGTAAGAAGTTGTTATGACGTTTGCTTAATAATATAACTGTCCGGGTTTCAATTCCTGGTAGTAGATGCGCACTGCTGATGAGTCCCAAATATAGGACGAAACGTCCGTCCAGTGTATTCCTGAATTCTGTTGAGGTTTCTTCTAAAACTCGATGAATTACTTAATTATGATATATATATATATATATATATATATATATATATATATATATATATATATATATGTGTATATATTTCATGAATATAGATTTCTAAATATCTGTTTTATAGACATAGTAAGATTTAAGATTATAGTATTTAATCAATAATTAAAGGAATATATGAATTAGATTTAAAAAGTGAAACAGATAATAAAGTATATTATAATTTTGCTTGTTCTTAGCATGTACGTTATGCCTTGCCCTTATTTTAGGTAAAGAGTGGGCCATTCCCGTTTGATTGCGAGAATAGAGGAAGAGAAGATGTAGCATAGGCGATGTTTGATTTTAAGGAAAGAATGAAAGAACGAAAAGAAGATCGAGAAGTTGATAGCACTCTCACGTGTTTAACGTTTGCTTAGGAAAACGGAAAACCTTGTCGACTTTAAACCTTTTCATTTGTACCCTCTTACTTCTTCATACAAAGATTTGCATTGATATTTTGGATTGTTATTGTAAAATTTTATGAAATGTCTTAAGCTCATATATTTAACGAGGGATTAGGAAAATATCGAGGGACATTTTATAGTCGAGGAACTTGCAAGGAACTGATTCTATCAATAACTTAAGAATTCAGATTATTCAGAGAATTGAAATAGGAAAACCGTGATATGTCACGGTTATTTTTAGTAAGTTATAATATGAAATCATGCAATGTATAGCGACCAAGAAATAGTTAAAAAAGCCAAACAGTTATTAAGATGTTATTTATTTGCCTATCCTCGAGTTCAAATACGATATAATATGAGATGAACTCCACTAAAAATTTTTAATTATTGTCCGTTACAAGTTTGTATCTCTCGCCATGATTGACAACCAGTATAGGAAAAGGACAACTCTGAATTTAAAATGACTATGTTTTCCTTGTGTGGCATATACTTTAAGAGAGACCAATATCCGCTCAGCATCATAGCAGTGTAAACCAGGAACAAGCACCAATGGACCTGAGCATATGTTTGGAAACGAGCAACCATGCTGAAGATGAGAATTATAGTGTGGCTTTAAATCGAACCAATTCTAAACAAGTCTGTATTATACTCTGGCATTTGAAATTAAAAATGAATCAATGTAAACCTTTAGCTGATTAAACAAACAGAAGTTTCGAAACTTTACCAACATTTAATAAAAAATATGTTATACAGATTTTACTTAATAACGAAATCATGAATATTATTAATAAGGAAATGTTGTTTCGGGTCTTATAATGGTTTATACAAGTAATGACATAGCAATTTTGAGACTTTTTAAACCTGACCTTAAAACTGATATATTTTTTGTGTTGTGGTAAACCCTCCTACAGTAGTATGAACTCTTCTTCCTCTCATAAATACGTACTGCGAGACTTCCTAGGGGTAGAGTCCCAGGGATGCCGAGACGCAGTCTCTGACTGTGTGCGACTTTTGTCGAACTCTCTGCTTTGGCAGATCCCGATCTTTTGACAGATTCCAAACCCGCTTATGCGGGTTCAAAGTGAATATTTTTGGCCGAGCCTAGGGGCTCGGAGAAACCCACGTTAAACTCGGTCTTGTGCCACATACATTCCTCGTGGGAGGACTGTTAAATATAGAGTCGTAGGGCAGCGGAGACGCAGTGTTAACCTGACCGTTCGGACGGACACTTCTATCTGCTTATTACTAACACTCTTGCTTTGTATATATCTGTTATTTCAATACACTTGTTCAATCTACCTTCGTCTTCTGTGTCTTTCTTTCTGGCCTCTAAACAGGCCACAACACTTTGGAAAATTTGGCGTGATTTTGTAGAGGGTTATTTAAAGGGAATGTTTTATGGGCTTAAATATAGTCAGATATGAGGAAATGTAGAATATTTTACTCTGGACTTGACGAGATTAATATTGTAGTGGAGCATCGTCTGGGAATTCTGTTCATCAAAACAGTGACTCTTTGCAAGATGGTTTCCCAAGTAAAATTCCTACTTACCAGTGAAATACGGAGAAAATGAGGATTGTCCCCTCCTGTGTCCATCATATAGAAGATCTTAGATGGTGGAATTAGTGGAAGAAAATGAGACAATACTTAACAGAACTGCTTAAATCTGATTTCCAGACGTTTAAGTGTATTAAATTGGTAAATTTTAAGGGTGGTTATTTGTTTATTGAAATAAAGCCCAGAATAGAATGACCATTAGTTGTGAATGATGAAGCATTGAAATGTAAGAAAGGATCTCGAAATAGTCATAAAACTTTCAATAGAACCATGAAAAAATAATATATAAATAATATAATAGTCTAACTCATGTTCCTGGCTCTTTCTTTTTTAAAACCTTTTTTTCCCTTCGAGATTGATTTAACTATTGGTAAATCAAGAATTCGAAGGTTTTTCGACACGAGTATAGTTATCTATATTTATAAATAATATAATATATAAATGTTATATAGGAATAAAATTCTGCTGCCGACGCTTGAGTTTGAACATAGATATCCAGTGAGTAAACACAGGCGACCCCATTATTTAATTGAGTAGACCACGTGACCATAGAGGAAACGCATATATGGGAGGTAACGTGTGTCTAATTGATCACTATTTCTAGTCTATCCTCTATTACTATTCAGATCTCTATTTCTAGTCTATCCTCTATTAATATACGGACTGCTTTTCTATACTCTATTCACTATACTATTTCTCTATTCAGATCACTATACGGCTTACTGTTCGAGCGAGTATTATCGAGCAAGTACTATTAGTGCGAGATTTGAAGGCGTCTGACACTATTGTTCAACGGCATTACTTTAGTTATATCTGCGATTACACTCTACCACAACGAGCATTACAGAAGTGACAAGGAGTATCTGTTGACATCACAAAAGTGACAACGAGTGTTTGTTGACATCACAAAAATAAATAATATAATATATAAATAATATAATATATAAATAATATAATATATAAATAAATTTTAAAATTAAACACAGAATTACTCGAGAGCTTTCTCATGAAATCTCTCTTGATTAAAAAACGAAAAGGTTTTGGCACACCTCTATATTATATAGTCCAAAATATATTATTTTCGAATTGTATTTAAACACGACCCGGATTGTGTGCAGTTATTTGATTGGTAAACAGTTTTTCAACGTTTTTAGAACGTGCGTCTATATTTTCAAGATACCTTGTTATCAAAACCTAAATACGTAAATAAAAATTTTAAATTCAAAACAAAATGCTGGACTAATTTTTCTGCTAACAAAAGGAAGCCATGTTTCTTTTGTGTAAATACATTTTCCAATGAACAAACAATATTTATTGTTTTTAAAAATTCAGAATGTAACATATTTTTTCATGTTCTCTTGCTTTTGGCTTGCGTATTTTGTTTTGTTTTGTACCAGCAACGATTGATTCAGTGGAGGCTGTTTTTAAATAACTGTTTATTTGTAGAATTTTATTTCACGCCAAGAAATAAAACATCTATTTGCCTCGCAGGAAAAGGAAGTCTTGAAGAAATTTCAATTTTCATTGTTTGCCTCAGAAAACCGCAGCAGATTAATTCTTCCGAAACATTTTTCTTTGGGTATCCATGATATTATTTGCGAATATTTTATTTTTGCCGTCTTTTGTACATATTCTTATTTATTTTGGTCTAAGCAGACTCCAAAATAATTTTTATAGCATTCTACTATTTTTGTTTTGGTTATAAAAGCGATATTTGTAAAAAATGGTTTCTTTTTATATTCAAAGAAAACAAACTAGTCACGTGACTCTTCTCCATCTCGAAATCGGCGGAATACAGTGGCAATAGGAACCGTTTTTCTTGGTATTCGTTGCAGTCATTGGATTAATATCACATTGATTTGTTGAAAGAGGAGAAACCGCTGCTAATGACAAACAGGTTTTCAGGTTTAGACTATTATATTTGTTGTGGTGTCCCCCCTCTACAGATTCTATGTTCGACTCTTCCGTCTAATATAAGATAAGATGGTGTGACCAAGTAAATGGTTAAGTAATAACAAAAACCAGGTTTGCAGATATATCGTCTATTAAACAGTAAGTACACCAGAAGAGTATAACAGGACTATTGAGAGAGTATCGAATGAACTAGCGCTCAATCTATTCACAGTTAATATTTAACAGCCACCCCACGAGGGATGTATGTGGCACAAGGTCGAGTTTACCGTGGGTTCTCCGAGTCCGTAGGATCGGCGAAAAATATTCCCTTAGAACCTGTATAAGCGGGTTCGGGATCTGTCAACCTCCCCGGACGAAACTTTGCCGAAGGGCAAAGTTTCGTCCGGGTTCCTCTCTGCTCGATGCAGAGAGTTCGACAGTTGATCAGTCTGTTCGACTCATCCCCGAAGCCTTCAGTCCTACTAATCTTATAGTAGACGGAAGAGTCTAACATAGACTCTTTAGAGGGAGGACACCACAACAATTTTCAAAGAAGATTTTTTGTTCGTCCTAAAACTAAAATTCAAAATTCAAAATCAAAGACAGAAAAAGTGAAGAACTAAAATAAAACAAAAAACTGTTAAGCAACGTCGAGCCTTGTCAGTAGCTAGATGGGTGACCGCTTGGGAATACCAGGTGTTGTATGCTTGGATGTGCAAGTGGTGTAATGCATTATGATACAGAATTGTTAATCGGAGTGTCGAGTTCTAATTCCATTTGAGTTCGTTATATTCACTTACGCGTAAATTCCATTGAGAATGGTTTGAAACAATCCCTCCTCTTTTTTCCACCATATATGATTTGTATCATTAAATTATTATTAGCTGAAAAAAAAAAAACAATTTACAATCTAAAAATATTTTCTGGTTTTGAATAACCTGTAAAGGGTTGATTTGGTTTGGTTTGGTTTGTTTTACGGCATATCAACCTAAATGGGTTATTTAATGCCGACAAAATGTTTATTGCTGGTAATGTTTTTCTTTGAAGAAACCTATAGCTGGTAATATTTTTTCAAAGAATGTATAGCTGTTACTATTGCTGGTACTTTTTTTTTAAAAGTATTGCTGATAATTTTTCCTTCAAAGATTATTGCTGGTAATATATATTTTTTATTACAAAGTATTTCTGGTATTAAAACCTATTTTTACACATTTGGGTGTCAACTATTTGCCCATGGCTGGGACCCTAACAGGTGCTACCACCCCGGGGTTTTTTTGTTTTTACCTGGGAACGCCAGCAATTAAGAGGTGGGTCCACGATCCTCAAAACTTTCTGATCTTGTTGTTTGACTTAGTTTATCGTCTTACGCAGGACTCGGATATAATTTATCGTCATGCCCAGGACGTCTGTAAAGGGTTGATAAGCCTTAGAAGACGAATAATAGTAATTAAAAAAAGGAAGAAAAATAGTTTAAAAAGCTGTTAAATCTTTTTGTAACTTTTTTAAATTCTCATAAAATGCCTTCACCGAAATAACCTTGATAAATATTTGAGACGACAAATGAAAATAATAGAAGCGTTCGGACCCGATCATTGGCGTGGAAGAAAGTGATTATAAAAAAAGGTGAAAAATACCATCATTAATCCTTTGAGCTTTGACTACCGCTTTACCGGTAGTAGAGAAAATGACTTAATGCCCAGCCACCAGTTGAACGATGGGTAAACACGTGCGTTGTGTTTTGCTATTGGTTGGGTAGACTGGGGCACAAAGAAAGAATTCTTGTGATAAAGTGAAGGCATGCAATGATGTTCTCTCCCTGCTAAGGATAACGCTTCTTTTTTGTAATTATTTTTATATCTACCGTGAAACATTACATACCAATTATTTGCGAATTTTGACTCAGGAGCTCAGGCAGAAAGTTTAAAATAATTCAGTAAGGCAGGGATCAAAGAGATAAGCAATTCAAAAGAGAAAACTTTACTTTTTTCTCTTCAAGAATTGAAGATTTTGCACTAAGAACTGCCATTTGTTTCTACATAATTCGACATAAAGGAAAAAATTGACACTTTTATTAAAAAGCTTTAAGTTTTCGAAAATGTATTTTCATGTGTAATATCGGTGTGTATCCAGAAATGAATGTTGATGCATTTACATTTGCACACAACGAGGGCAAATGCATATCCAAATGCATGATGATGCAGCAGACCCTGAAAAAGTTTTGAACCACTTGAATGCTTATAACAAACATTTTCAAATATTAAAATAATAATTTTTATCACTTAAACGTTATTTTTAGTGGACACTCATTTTTGAGTAGCCGATCTGTTCATTTATTACACAGTATTTTTATTTATTTCCGCCTGCCGGCCTGAATGTTAAACAGATCTCTTTAAAGAATACAGTAGACGAAAATAAATAAAATATTATTTAATAAATAAACAGACCGTCTGCTCAAATATGTTTATCCACTAAAAATGACGTTTAAGCGATAAAATATGTCAGTTATAATAAATAAAAATCTATTACTTCTTTAAAATAATCATGTAATTTTCTCATGTTAAATGGACAAAATACAACTTAAGGAATCAGCACAGAATGCTAGGCCACAAAATTTTCCTGGGTCAACCAAGCAAAGAAATGAATACAATATAGGAACCAGTAATAAGGAGTGCTAGAGAAAAGCAATGAATAACAACAAAAATTGCAATATGAGCACTGGTAAAAATGAGATATTAGGTTTATAAGTCCGAAAAATTCGTACACTGATGTCCTCAAGCAGATAAAGACGTTGGTTAAACCCAAATAGTTGTGAGTTACCAGGCCACAGCATTGGCAGACCATTACTTGAAGATTTGAGTTAAAGGAAAAAATCTGAGGCATGGCACGTGGAACTAAAACATCTACCCCGGTGGACGAAAATAAAGGGTTCAGTTCGAAATTCCAATCACCTGAAAAATAAAGGGTTCGGCTTGAAATTCAAATCACCTGAAGAAGGTCGGAGCCAACAACGTTGTCAATATAGCAATGAGGATAACAGTCGGAATAATGTAAATAATCATAATACCTCATCTCAGAGATAAAGACAGACAAAATACAGTTTGTATGAACGAATTCTTCAACCTTTTGATGTTTTAAATTCCATAATGAAAAAAATCAGTTTAGAGAAATTTTTTAACTCATTATTTTTTTTTTAATGTTTTATCAGCAATTTCTTTGTTATTTAAAGCCGAAACATTTTTGGGGAATTGTAATAATGTTTTTTTCTCAAGAGAATATTGCATTAGCAAGTTTTTCAAATAACAATAATTTTTTTCTAGATACAAGTTCTACTATTTAATGCATAGTAAAATGTATTTAATGCTATGCATTAAATAGTAGAACTTGTATCTAGAAAACTGGGTGAAGAGATGGATTCCTACGCTTCCAAAGAGTATTTGCGCGTAAGTGAATGCAACTTACTCGACTGGTATTCGAACTCGGCTCTCCGATTTTTCATTCCGAGCTGCTGTCCATTAAACAAGCCGCGCATCCGGTTTAAAGATGAGGATGAATGCCATTGAAATGCCACAAAGAATAATTATTAGACAAAAGACATAAAAGAAAACCACTTCGCTTATCTGTTATCGAAACAAAGTTAACGTCTCGTCAAGTAATGGATTAAATTATTATTACTTGTGAAATGCAATTTCATAGAATAAGAGATATTCTACATCGACATAATCTAAATGGATTTCATTGCAGCATAAAAAATACACCATTAACTAAGATACATGGGAAAGATGAAAAGACTGAGCTAAAGAACATCTATGGGAAAGTAAAAAACTATTTTTTTTATATTTAATGACGAAAGCAACAATGAACTACATTTTCATGTATGCAATTCAGTTTGTCCAAAAGCAAATTGGTACAACAGACTATCACATACGTATAATGAAGACGGTAAAATTCAGTAGTAGCAATCTATAAGTTTGATGCTACATCAAAAGCAATGGCGTAAGAAAGTTGCTTAAAATTCGGCAGAATACATTACTTTGCTACATCCTCACCGCTTACCAGATATAGCAGAAAGTGAAATACACCCTTGTGAAAATTAATTGAAACAAAACGAATAATTCCGTTAATATTTACTTTTTTTCGTATTTTTCCAATGAAACATGAGCCAGTGCACATGTTAGTACTTCGTATGTCCATCCCATGAAGTCGTTCCTTGCAGATTGACCGCAGATTCTCGATTGGATTTATATCAGGAGAGTTTTCTGGCCAGTATATAGTACTTTGATTTGGTCACTGGTAAGGCGTGCGAGTGTGTTCGTGCACAGTTACAATTTTCGTTTTCGTACGCCTCCTTGGAGTATCGCCCATTGCAGACAATGGCCGTAGGACAACTAATCGACAGTCGAGTCAATAGTGTCTGGGTGTGATAAAAATCTGATGTAATCACGGATGACGCAATATTTTTGAAGGTCAAACAAATTTCATCATACACCCCGAAAATAGATTCATACTGCACACCACTGCAAATGACCTAATCTGGAGAAAAAATAGAAATCGATTAAACCTGTCACTCCGGTGGGTCTAAAACTGTCCGTATGGTGAAAGAAAGGAAACTAAAGCGGTTGTTACATATGAAAGTTTGGATCTGACGAGGCAATTTAAGAATATGGCTCTAGTTTTCATGTTACTGTTTTGGTTTTGTAAACCTTGTGAGCCATTCAGATTTTGGTAAAATAAATTATGAGGTTGAATTCGAAGGCCCATCTCTAGTCCTCTGGCTAGGAGGGAAGAAAAGGATTCTACTCCGGGTTTTGATATCAGCGTTATCTTTCTTCTGGGGATACATTGTTACCAAAGAAGACTAGAGACTCTTGATACTTAATATATAACGGGGGATAGAAGAGTCACGCCTTTCTCAAAGAAAGAGAACCAACATTGGCTCCACCTGAATTTGAAATCGGTCGTTCACCGATTTTATTTTCTGTGAAGCCATTCGCATATACCATATAGTAACAAACAATAAATTTAATCAAGACTAGCGTCGTAAGGGCATAACATGTACTGAAGTGTGTTATGGACAAGGAAACTAAAGCGGTTGTTACAATTAATTTGCACAAGGGTGTACATATGAAAGTTTGGATCTGACGAGGCAATTTAAGAATATGGCTCTAGTTTTCATGTTACTGTTTTGGTTTTGTAAACCCTAAGCCTTGTGAGCCATTCAGATTTTGGTAAAATAAATTATGAGGCTGAATTCAAACAAGACTGGAGAAGCGCTGGGATCCAAGTCTTGTTTGAATTCAGAGTTTTCTTTGACTAGACTGTTTACCAACGAAGCCTATATGTCTCAGTCTGTCCTGCTATTTACCCAGAGTTGGTGGGGAGAAGAGATGGGTTCGTACCTTTCCCAAGGGTATTTGCGCGTAAGTGAATGTAATGAACTCGACTGGAATTCGAACTCGGCTCTCTGATTTCTCATTCGCTATCCTTTACACCACCGCGCATCCACTAAAATTAATATAACATAAAATATCATTTAAAAAAAGCATAGCGTGTTGCAGATCATAATGCCATTTTGAAAATTATAGTTTCAAGCGTAGAACTACGGAACTATTTTAGAGTTTTTAATAATATTCGTCAGTCTCACAAGAACTCTGGAATCTACGAAGATGGCTAATTAATCCCTGTTGTAGACGCCTTCTCAGACGTATCTGCGTTTCTGCAACATGTTGGCTTACGCTGAAATTATGCTGAGATGACATTGGTTAGTTTCTGGGAGATACAGCATATAATATGGCGTGATCAGTTGTTGAATTAAGGTTAGTACTCTAAAAAATTCATGCCTTGGGAGTTTGTGGTAGCACGACCTTTCGAAGGCTTTGTCTACCTAATTTCACTCACAAAGACTGGGTCAACCAGCGGTATGGTTTCCAGGCACTTCCCGCTGGTGTCGTACAAAGAGCTCGTTTTTTCCTTGGCTGATTACCAAGGGGTCACCTTTCTGACCAGTCGATTATGGTGAGAAACAAGAGAACACCTGCAGAACTTGGCACAAGTTCGAATTTGTAAGCTTTTGTTTGGATTTTACATTGTACGTTCTTCTTCTTTGTGCTGTTTCAGGGTGTGGTCGATTAGGGCTTTCCACGACTTCCTATCCTTTGTAGCTCTTAGTAGGACTTGTCTTTCCCCCATCACTCCAAGATCCTCTTCCGTTTTCCATTTACACAATCTCGTTAGATAGGCTACACGCTGCTTTCCACCGTCTATCTTACCCTCAATATATCCCGTGAGTGTCAGATTCTCTAAGTACACGTTACCTGCCCTTGAAATATCAACTGCTGCTTTATTTTTCTAAGTATAAGCGTCTGTTTCGTTTCCTTTTCTCTTAAAACTTCTTCGTTACTCACATGTTCAGTTCATGGCATTCTCAGCATTGTTCTGTAGAATCACATCTCTTTTGCCTTACGTCTCGTCATCTGCGACGAAATTTTCCAGCATTCACTGCTGTATTGGAGGATAGATATTAAATAATTGTTCATTACGCTTTTCATTATTATTTTTTTTTAAAAACCATTTACGAATCATGGATTTTTGCAGCACAGGATCAATATTTTGAGATAGCCTTACTGCCTTGAAAATCAACTTTCGAAATCCTGGCTTTTGTTGAGGTCCGAACATTGTTCAATAATGCCAGTGGGATGTTACCTATCTGAACCACCGAGCAGTTACAAATTTTCGAAAAACGGCAAAGAATGTTTTTCAATTATATACGATAAATGGAAGTTCGTAAGTTGATTGTGAAAACGTTACTGACAAGACATGAAGAGCCAAGGGAATGATAAAGCATTACGGAATAAACGATCAGGTAAAAGATGACAAAGACAAAATGGCGATTTCTAACTTACCGGACCTGTTTATCTGTCTCATTCTGTTCATATCTATCTATCTATCTATCTATCTATCTATCTATCTATCTATCTATCTATGTATCTATCTATCTATCTGTCTGTTTATTATCTATCTATCTGTCTGTCAATTATCTATCTATCTATCTATCTATCTATCTATCTATCTATCTATCTATCTGTCTGTCGATTATCTATCTATCTGTCTGTCGATTATCTATCTATCTATCTATTTTTCTATCTGTCTGTCAATTATCTATCTATCTATCTATCTATCTATCTATCTATCTATCTATCTATCTATCTGTCTGTCTGTCGATTATCTATCTGTCTGTCAATTATCTATCTATCTGTCTATCGATTATCTATCTATCTGTCTGTCGATTATCTATCTATCTATCTATCTATCTATCTATCTATCTATCTATCTATCTATCTCCGTCTGTCTGTATCTATCTGTATAGCATGAAGATCTTGGCAAAGTTCATCCATATTTTGAAAATTGTAGACTGGCGCTACTGAATCACAACGAACTGTACCAAATAGCAGAAACCACATCAGCTGAGGACTGCCAATAGCAGCAACAACTAAAATGGATATCATATGTAACTCGAAGAGCAAATAATGACATAATCAAGATGTTAAAAATTCACACCACATCAAATAGAAGGTTGGGAAGTGTACCCCAAACAATATTGGAAAGAGATGAGAACAGCAACTGAAAACCTGTTTTCCTAACAAAATATTTTATGAGAAAGATTTTATAAATTTCAACCGAAAGTAGTACTGCCTATTCGATCAATGAATGCGAAACGTTTTCTTGTAGGGAAACGGCTATAATTAACATCACTATCTATCTATCTATCTATCTATCTATCTATCTATCTATTTATACAGTCTGTATTTGGTATCTATCTATCTATCTATCTATCTATCTGTTTAAATTTGTTTCTTTCTATCTAAATATCTATCTCAGTCTGTTCACATCTATCTATCTATCTATCTATTTATACAGTCTGTATTTGGTATCTATCTATCTATCTATCTATCTATCTATCTATCTATCTATCTATCTATCTATACAGTCTGTATTTGGTATCTATCTATCTATCTATCTATCTATCTATCTATCTATCTATCTATCTATATAGTCTGTATTTAGTATCTATCTATCTATCTATCTATCTATCTATCTATCTATCTATCTATCTATCTATCTATACAGTCTGTATTTGGTATCTATCTATCTATCTATCTATCTATCTATCTATTTATCTATCTATCTATCTATCTATCTATCTATCTATCTATCTATCTATCTATCTATCTCAGTCTGTTCAGGTTTATCTATCTAATTCATAATCAATAAAATATACTTTTTAATGACTACATCATCATTGAAACACTGATCTGCAGAAGTGTGTTGTGTTGAGATCTTTTCCGCACATCCTTTTCATATTTTGTGCAAAGAGTCAGTCATTTCCGAATGTAAATTGCGATGCGATTTTATTATTGCAAAGGAAACGAACATTTGATTTCTTCCTCCTCCTCTTCCTCCTCCTCCTCTTCCATTTTCGTGAATTTTGTCAAGGGAAGAATAAGCTAAGACGAATAGATTTACGTTTCTTTTATAAAGACAATAAACGTGAAAGACAGGAACCATGACCGCACATGATCTGAAAGAAGAGCTCCCCACCCCGTACACACAGAAACAGATAAAGTCGCACTCTCGTCGATCCAAAAGTAACAGCCAAGGTCAACCAAACTTGAGGTTTGCATAATATTTCCAGTTTTAAAATCTATTTTTACTAACAATTACTTGACACTTTCAAAACTACATTTAATGATAATAGATAGCTTCACTTATCCGAGTACACGTGTCTGCTATGGGGTGGGGCAGTTAATTCCTCTTGCAGAAGCCTACTCAGACACATGTTTCTTTTTTCTTCACTAGCAGAGCCAATCTTTGGTTTATACTGTAACTTTTCTCAAAGGATCTTAATTACAGTTTCTGGGAGAAAGTACATAATCTGAAGTATTTTCTGTTTGTAAGTTATGTTTATAGATATAATTTAAGTAAATACTGTGTTTTTTTTTAATTATACAGTATTAATTACATTTAACGACCTGAATATTCGAGAAATTTCGTATGCGCTCTCCGACAGGAATCGAACCTCTAACCCTAAGTGAAGCCGCCATTTGATCTAACGTGACGTTAACCATTCAGTCCCAGACGCCTCTGGTTAGCAAAGTCCAAATTACTGTTTATAAACATGCACCTTCGACGATTTTTCTCGATCGATCATTTCTACTCACGAAATGTACCTTAACGTAAACAATGACAACATATAATGAAATGGATTAAGTCCGACAATTATTTAATATATTTTCTGTTTATACGTTATTTTGTAGATACAAATTATTTAAGTAAATAAATCGTTTTTGTCGACCGAATTAGCATTAGGAACGTTTAGTCTTAATTAGCTTCATTCAAAACGATCGCTTTTGAATATATATTTAAAGATTGATTCGAATAAGTACTCTGCCAAGGTGGATCTGACTGAAGCCAGCAATCCACAGTGTCTTTCCGGAATTAGTTGAAGAGCTTAATATTCTCTCACTATGAAGCTAAATCGTCAGGAAGATATTGTTCCAATTTCCACTCATCCATCAGATATGGACGATTCTATAAAAATCTATTACCGTTTTAATTTTGTTAATGAGAAAGTGTTTTGGAAGACTGCAAAAACACCCAGAATTGATCTTTGCTGCCAAAGATAAAAAAGCTCTGAAATATGACCGAAAATACTGTAATTATTCGTATATAACACGCACCCCCTAACTTTGGGTTACGAAATCTTAGAAATTTTAGTGTATACTATTCCATTTCTAGCAGTTAAATATATCCGATAATTTAATATTTGTCCAACTTTTTTTTTCTTTTCGCATCGATTAAAAATAAGAATTTATATTTTGCATGACGTTTTCAAACACAAAATTGACAAAGTCTCTAGAGCACGGACATGTTGTACGCTAACCTTATAGATCCCCTCCTGTGGAGTGTAGGGTGACAGCCTCATCACACTAGGTACAACTGAGGCAGAAATGCGACTAGATTATGGGGAAAATAAGCTCATGCTTGGAGAAATACAATTATCAACAAATGCACATTCCAATGTTTAGTAACTATCTATCTGTAGTCGCGTCAAACATGAAAATGGCATTCTTTTTGAACAGAAAAGAAAAGACGACATCAGAAATGACGAAGGCATCGACTACGCTAATCTCAAATGTATAAATCTATCACAACGTCGACCTTTGAAACAGACAATGGTGAGGCATGCTAAAATATATGTTTGACTAATTAAAAAAGTGCAATGTTTTGTTAGTGATTTAAACACTTGGTACATACGGAATTTCTTCTTTTTCTTCTTCTTCTCCTTCTTCTGCATCTTCTTCCTTCTGCTCCGCCTCCTCTTCTTCTTCCTCCTCCTCCTCCTCCTCTTCCTCTTCTTTTTCCTCTTCTTCTTTCTCCCCTCTTCTTCTTCTTCTTCTTCTTCTTCTTCTTCTTCTTAATCCTGCTCCTCCTATTCCTCTTCCTCATCTTCTACTTCCTCTTCTTCCTCATCCTCTTCTTCCTCCTCCTCTTCTTCTACCTCCTCCTCCCCGCCTACTCCTCCTCCTTCTATGTGCTGTTTCCCTTCAGGAAAGGTTTCTTGACAATTCAGAATTTCCTACCTTTTCGTTCATATGGTTCTTGAATATGTTGATGCAAGTGACCTAAAAATTAATATTTAGTTCATGTGCATAATATGCACTCATAAACCTTATAAACTTGGAAATAAATAGCATATTTTTCACGAATAAGAACAATAGTGAGGCAAAACGGCAAATCTGTTGTTCCAAAAACTTTATGGCGAAAAAAAAAATGATTACTTAATAAACTGATCTAACTGTTCCGTAACTGAATATATTTTTTCTTTTTGTCTGTTTCTCTCATGGCTTTTCAAAACAGCCATTTTCCATACGTTTTACCTTGACTTGGAAAAAGGCTGTCTACCTCTGTTGCGTGCTCGCTAGTAGCTGACCAGTCCAATGCAGAACAAGCTGATTCAGTCGACATCCGCTGCATGGGAATGTTTAGACTTCTTTGGTCATGGTTATTCCTCCAGTAATTAGGCTTGCTTCGTAGCTAAGATAGTCGCGGATGTTCCTTTGTTTCAGTAATCAGAGTTCGAGTAGAAATATATAAAAAAATCAACATTTCTAATGTTGCAGGCAAAGCAACTCCTCCCCACAATTTAAACATATAATTTCGCCCTACTATACGCTATAACGCAAAGATCTGATTTTAAAATCTGGCCTTGTGTTGAGCTTTGGAATTGTCCGTATAAATGAAGTATTTTCGATCGATAAACTCTCTAGATGCAAGAACATTAATTTGAAGATAGAATGCTATTTCATTTTATGAAGCCCAGCAGACTAGCAAGAAGCATTTATCCGGGAAGAATGAGGATTAACAGAGACATTAACAGACTCCTACCATTCTATTCTATTACTCAATCTTAGGAAAAGAGTGTGAAGGCAATTTTCTTATTGGTAAGTATTACTCGAATGTAACACACAATACTATCTTCATCATTCTTTTGAAAGGATTCGTCGGTATCAGCTGGAATTGTCATCATCATCATCATCATCATCATCGCAATTATATTAACATTGTTGATGGATAGAAGGTTGCTTGAATTCAAAATTTCTAGCGTTTTATCTTTGATTGGGATCAAACACAGACCTCTGGCACGAGTGGCAAACAGGCAACTACTGCAGCCAAGAAAATGTTTTACTTATTTTGGGAAAAAGATTATTATTAGAGCGCTACCCGCCATATGTTGGTGTTTAATGCTAATATATTTTTTCATTGTGAACAATATTAGATTTTGTCATGCATACTTCAAATCTTCTCCAAAACCCGCAATTTTATCTCGTATAGACAAGGAAAGATAAAAAAAACACGTAGTGTGACATGTTTTATGCGTTGCAGAGTAACGAAAAGTGAACTCACTCTGACTCTCTCATATATATATATATATATATATATATATATATATATATATATATTTAAATATGTTTGCAACAGTACAAAAGCGTATTAAGGCATGAAAAACAATTTTTTTATTATAGGCCATGATAGATTTAAAATAAAAACACCAGTCGACCGGTTTCGTCCCCTCTCATCAGAACTGTTACGGGGAATATAAATTATGAAGAACAAGAAAGTCTGTAATGGATGACATGAATAAATGGGCAGGGAAGAGAAAAAATATATATAATAAAAGTAATACCAACAAAGATGCTAGAGAAACAGCACAGCAAGACCAAGGTATTTCGACAATATCATGTATCGTCAGATAGACGGTGTGGCGATGGGTTCTCCTTTGGGCCCTGTTTTAGCAAATATTTTTGTGGGTTTTTACGAGGAAAGCCTTCTGTCAGGTTCTTTCCAGCCCAAGGTTTATTTTCGTTATGTGGATGACACCTTTTGTGTGTTCACCCATGAATCGGACGTTGATCACTTTTTCTCCCTACTCAACGGTGTTCATCCTGCCCTTAAATATATATATATATATATATATATATATATATATATATATTATAATTGTTTTTTTATATATAATCATTGCAACAACGAAATTCCCATGTTTCAAAACTGAAACTTCAATTTAAATTCAGTCATACAAATTAAAACTTAAAATACAAATTTCCGTTTCATTATAAAGCGATGCTAAGAATAACTTTTTAGAAATCTAAGAAATGTAATAGCGAGTTTTTGTAGACACTGCCAAATTTTTTCCTTAAGTAATAGCTAATTTATAAAAAAATGAAACTAACATATTTATATTTGATCATAAATAAAATAGTTTACTAATACATAATTAGATTCTAATATATTAATTTTAACATTACCATTTATGTACTCAATTAGTAAATAAATTAAATATAATATTTTAAGAATAAAAATATAAATATTAAAAATGTGACTAAATATTTGATTGCTCCTTTTAAAAAAATTGTAACTGAAATTTATAAAAATAAAAATTAAATAGATAATAAAAAATGCCAAAATGTATTGCTATTGAAACCCAGACGATGTGTTGAAACACAGATACTACCACAAATTTCTACTTAGAAAAGGAAGTTTGTATCAATAGACAGATACCCCAGCCCCTACCTTGATTTGACAGCTACAATACATTAGGTACATGAGTTTCCGGAATAAGTTAAATCTTAACACCCCTAAAATAAAAAAGATGGAATTTTCTTTAACCCCAACATCTCAAAATATCAAATTTGTCTGGACTTGTAAATAAAGTGAATCAATTTCTAAAAAGTTATTCTTAACATCGCTTGATAATGGAACGGAACTTTGTATTTTAAATTTAATTTTTATGAAGTTTCAGTTTTTAAACATGGGAATTTCGGTGCTGGGATGATTATATATTTAAAAAAAAATTATTATATTATGCGCTACTGTTGTATCGAGCACTGTTTTTAAAACAATAAAAATAAATGCTAAGAACTCTGAATTATAAATCTCATTATTCTTGCCTATTATTTTAATATTAATATATATATATATATATATATATATATATATATATATATATATATATATATATATATATATACAATTATAATATTATGTTCTAGTGTTGTATCGAGCACTGTTTTTAAAAAATAAAAATAAATACTAAGAACTCTGAATTATAAATCTCATTGTGCTTTCCTATTATTTTAATATATATATATATATATATATATATATATATATATATATATATATATATATATGTTAAGTCAATCTATAGTGATAGTATCTCGGAGTGTCTACCTTTTTCTTTTCCTGTCACTTATAAGCCCACTCATGATTCGATGTATCACTGTTGCCATCCCTTTATTCAGATCACAATACAAGCAATTCTCTTTCATTCACTCGCGTTCACGCACAAGATATATCCAATTTAATTTTCTCTCTTTCCCTTTCTTTTTTCTTAATTGAATACTATGAATTTCAGCGTACCAATTCTTGCACTATCCTTCTTTCCACTGAAGACCTATTAAAAGCTTCCCGGACTCGATCCGCTCCGTTTTGGTTGGATGCCAAAGAAGCCAAGAACTAGCAGGAAAAGAGCAAAATTGAACCGGTGCCAGCCAATATGAAGACGTCAAATGAAAGCGGCAAAGAAGGTAAAAATGTAGCCTCAAAATTAAGTCAGCTAATTATAAAGAGACTATTTCGAGCAGCAGAAGTTAGCTTTATATCAAAATATGGGCATCGCTGATTCAAAAATAAAGAAATATTTAAAAGCGAGTGAGAAAGAAATGTGCATTATAAATATATATATATATATATATATATATATATATATATATATATATATAGAGAGAGAGAGAGAGAGAGAGAGAGAGAGAGAGAAAGATAGTAGATAATAAAGAAAGCGACAATTATTTATTTATTATAATTTTATCATATAGACAAAACCATTTTACTCACTACAAAGATGCAACTTCGTTTCAGTGCATTTCAACTGCACTTCGACGGGTGAAAATCGAAAATGGTTAAATGCTCTGAAACGAAGTTGCATCTTTGTAGTGAGTAACATGATCCTGTCTATATGATAAAATTATAATGAATATATATATATATATATATATTTATATATATATATATATGTGTGTGTGTGTGTGTGTGTGTGTGTGTATGAAAAATTTATCAGTGTTAACTTGTAGAAAAATACAATATTTATAAATGTAAAAGACAATAGCAAAACTGTAATTGTTGCCGACGCGTTTCGTCCAATGTGGACTTTTTCAAGGTAAAAAAGGAAATGAATTTATTAAAACAAAGTAAGTAATAATAACAAAACAAAATGTTCTCTCAGTTGCTAAGGACATTTTGTTTTGTTATTATTTGCTACTTTATTTTAATAAATTCATTTCGTTTTTGCCTCGAAAAGTCTACATTGGACGAAACGCGTCGGCTAATATTAGTTTCCTTGAGGCGGTGTAATAGTTAGAAAGCTTGTCTTGCTATAAAAATTAAGACTGCGTATTGAGTTTGGCCTTGTGCCACATCTAAGCTACTCTTGGGAAACCACTATATATCAGGAAAATGACGCCTAGGTAGGCAAGGTAGGAAGTCCCTACCCTGAATAAAAATATATCACCAGCTACATTTTCCTTCTGTTGTCCAATATGCACACCCATCCAAGAAATTTATGAAGGTTACTATGATTATTATGCATAAAATGAAAAAAAAAAATTTTTTTTTTTAGATTTACAACATGTCATAAGCTGCCTACCCTGAGTAATTACTGAGGGCACGTGCTTTATATATATATATATATATATATATATATATATATATATATATATATATATATATATATATATATATATATATATATATATATATATATAAATTTGATGTGTGTGTAAGCTTTCATATTAAATGGTTAATTAATAACATTTCTTTACCGGGATCTTATATACTTTTCCGGGATTTTATATCTTATTTTCTTTACCGGGATCTACTATTAAGATGAAAGCAATCTGTAACTTCCTACCTAAACCTGGCAGTTGAAATATACATCATATTTAATATCCTAAGGTTATTTGAGTCAAGCTCAAATGAATAAATGGAAATTGTAAATAAAACTCCTTTATTATCGCAATCTGTCATGTGGGAAACATCAGATGATTTTGAAAATCCTTTGGAAAGAATTTTATTGACATCGACGGGTATTGACGCCAAGGAATTATGGATGGATGAATTGGGTAGGAAATTAGTTTAGTATTGGTGTAAAAGCGCGTGTTTTAGTTTAAATCAAGTACGTTGATTGCGAATTTCTACTCCAAATTGTTCAAGTTAATTTCCTAAGATATATTCATTGCAACACCTAGGTCTCTCGATCCACGCTTTACTGTTCAAATTTGATTTCCTATGAATTATGACTTTTTCCAAGACTAAACACTCCATTAAAACAAGGTGGACACAATTAAGGAGAACACAACGAAGCAGCAGATAGCGGCCCTTAAAGTAACTTTTCAGCGTCTTTTAATAAGTGGAAGGGACGCTGGGAGAAGACTGTCAGGTTTCAAGTAAATGTTTTTCGCTAATATGGATCCTTTTTGGTTAAAAGTCATAGAGGTCCGTTACTGCAGTGGAATAGAGTGCGATAGATTCCGGGTTCTGTTTGTGAGATCTCAAGACAATACTTTTTCGGCATATGAAAGAGAAAACATTCTTTTTGTTTCTTTCATTTTATTTAATCCGTAGTTTAAGACAACTTCCATTACGATTTCCAGAAATTATATCTATCTATCTATCTATCTATCTATCTATCTATCTATCTATCTATCTATCTATCTCATTCTGTCCATATCTATCTATCTATCTATCTATCTATCTATCTATCTATCTATCTATCTATCTCATTCTGTTCATCTCTCTCTCTCCCTCTCTCTCTCTCTCTCTCTCTCTCTCTCTATATATATATATATATATATATATATATATAGAGAGAGAGAGAGAGATTGATATTGACTGTGATCCGGAGATGTTAAACTCCGTGATAATAACATATGAGGACTGTCGTTCGGAGTTTCCGTGGCAAGTCTTTTGCACCGTTACTTTTTTATTGACAGATCCAAAAAGTGTGGATGATCCGACACAAGCCTTCACCACTTGAAACAAATCATTGTGTTGGTTTTCTGACAACTACATTTAATTTGTTCTACACACATCCGGCTATATATAAAGACAAAAGGAAAAATAATCTTGGCCGTTGTGTTTCGTCTTCTCATGGACATTATCAAAGGCAAATGTAAGGATTTTATTTTGCAAAAATTATTTATAAAAAAATAGTCTGTAGGTTTTCAGAATTTTTAAATTAAAATTTTTGATAAATATCCACCAGGCTAATTTAAAAGTCTAAGTAAATTATGAATGACGCTAAGTGATGTAATTGAATATCTAATTAACAAAAAATGAGTAGACGTTGTTGCTGAGATTTCGTTTATAATGTAAATATTATTTATATTATTTTTGTTTGGGATGAATTTATATATTATATATTTTAAATAATAATAGAATGTTATGAATTTAACTGTTTTCATTCAGATTTTGAACAATTTTAAACCGATTGTTATGTTGATTTGAGAAAAAAGTAATTCTTACAGGAACGGAGTTATTTAAAGAAAAAGTCCGAGGCGGAGAATTGCACTCATTGGAAATTGCCGTCTAAGTAAGTTACTTTGTCTTTGTCGCAGTTAGCTCCTTCTCAGTTCTTTAATCCTTCAACAGGGGTCTCTCTCCCCTGAGTATAAATACTGGCTGACCCTTCTCTCTCTCTCTTTTTCCACTTAGGCCTTGGGCCGCTATCTTGCGCGGAGTCGAGGTAAAATCTATCTTTTTCGACTTACACCAATTTGTGACCCCTCACAGATACAGCGTTTCCCAAATTCCGGGAACGCGCTAAGAACAATACACGTACGTACGAACACTTACAACACACACACATAATTTCTCCATACAAACTCTATGTAACAGTCCATGTCTTTGCTTAACTTGTTTTGTTATTGATATATAATTGTTTACCCATGTATATCGGTCTTGCTTTTTTTCTTTGTCTTCTTTGGACTTAAAGTCCGACATTCTTATGTAGCTGGATCCGCCAGCAGGAAAGTTTAACCTTCTGATATCTCTTCACATCTTCACCCCCACGGTCCGCTACATCCTTTAGTGGCATTCTTTAGAATACCACATTTAGGCTGTGGTTTAATTTACTTCTATGGATAACTAATGTATTTAATAAATTGAGAAAAATTGAATAATAAAACGTATCCATGAACACAAAACGGATCTTATACTCAATAATTTATCAACAGCATTAACCATACATAGAAATAAATGAAGAAATTAAAGGAATATAGTATATATATATATATATATATATATATATATATATATATATTATAATATTTTTATTATAATAAATTGCAATAAATCTTAGGGAAATTTAAAAAGACAAATCTTTACGTCTTTTCGTAAGGTAATTTAATCCTTTATTTCTGACCTTATGCACCCTAAATCTTTAACTAACGTAAAGAGATAAAGATTTGTTTTTTAAATTTACCTAATAAATCATTTTTAGCATTAGATATCTACCATCACCTGAAGAAGTACCATCTTAGTACCGAAACATGAAAATTTTTGTGTAGCGATGTAAAATGTTTTGAATGTAATTTATTATAATAAAAATATTATAATAATATTTTGCTCTATTTTGAATTGAGCACTTAAAAAAATAAATGCTACGAACTGTGGATTTTTACTCCATCTATTCTTTCTTTCTCACTCATATATATATATATATGAAAATAGCTCAATTAGATCTCATTTAAATATTCATGGTGACAGTTTCACACCACAATGGGATATTCAATCTAAGTACATATAGTGGACTCTCTCGTCGTTTTCGACGTATGAGGGTCAAGTATCTCAGTCCTTAAAGTCAACAGCCAGATTGCCGCACATATCACTTGATTATAGAGGGGAAGGCTTGTGCACAACCAACCACTTCTTTTTGGAAGAACCGAATACAGAAAACTGGTCCACAGTATGCCACAAGGTCCACAAACCACCTTCCACCGGTTTTGAATTCATAGTTGCACTTCTCCTATATATATATATATATATATATATATATATATATATATATATATATATATATATATATATGTATAGATATATGTCTATAAATATATGTATAGATATATGTATATATATGTATAGATATATGTCTATAAATATATGTATAGATATATGTATATATATGTATATATCTATATATATGTATATATATATATTTATATGTATATAGATGTATATATATATGTATTTATACCTATATGTGCATATATATATATATATATATATATATATATATATATATATATATATATATATATATATATATATATGCAGGAGGTAATCCGTTGGTATAATCCAGGCGACTCCTAGTAACACAACATAGAATTTGAAATATGTTAAAAGTGACTCACAAAAGAGCGCTCAATGTTTATTTTCATTAAACAGACCAAATTTTCATAACAACTGGAATTATGATAGCTTTAGTGACTAAAGGTATCTTAATTCCAACTGTAAAGCGTATATATATATATATATATATATATATATATATATATATATATATATATATATATATATATATATATATTTGTGTATTTAGGCAGCAATCCTTCTTTCATGCACATTTAATTAAAACCGACTGACAAGGTGCTTTTATTTAGTTTTTTATACAATTTCTCACGCGATCTAATAATGTTTTTCTTTTCAGATGATAAATTATATAAAGACTGTCCGAATGTTCTTTTTATCCGAGCGCTTTCGGCTATACATTTAGCCATTTTCAAGGATTATATTTCAACTGTTAGAATTAGAAATAGTTTGTTATATGGATGTTTTATAAAATGTTTCATTTTTTTGTTTCAAAACACGGTCAAGATATTATATCCATGTTCAAGGTTAATATTATTAAGTGTTGGTTTGTTTGTTTTTATTAATAAGGCTTCCATTATTTTTAGCCTGTTTTTTACATGTGGATGATGCTATTATATTAGTGTATAATTAGTGTATATTAGTCGACAAGTATGTTCCGGATAGTGTCCGGTAGGTCTCCATGAATATTTAAATGAGATCTAATTGTATTCCTCAAGAATCAACTTTCGTAAATAATTATATAGGCAACACTACAAATTGTTTAACACGCAGAATAACTCTACACCTTTCTGAAAATAGCTCAATTAGATCTCATTTAAATATTCATGGTGACAGTTTCACACCACAATGGGATATTCAATCTAAGTACATATAGTGGACTCTCTCGTCGTTTTCGACGTATGAGGGTCAAGTATCTCAGTCCTTAAAGCCAACAGCCAGATTGCCGCACATATCACTTGATTATAGAGGGGAAGGCTTGTGCACAACCAACCACTTCTTTTTGGAAGAACCGAATACAGAAAACTGGTCCACAGTATGCCACAAGGTCCACAAACCACCTTCCACCGGTTTTGAATTCATAGTTGCACTTCTCCTATATATATATATATATATATATATATATATATATATATATATATATATATATATATATATATATATGTCTATAAATATATGTATAGATATATGTATATATATGTATAGATATATGTCTATAAATATATGTATAGATATATGTATATATATGTATATATCTATATATATGTATATATATATATTTATATGTATATAGATGTATATATATATGTATTTATACCTATATGTGCATATATATGTATATATATATGTGTACATATATATGTATATGTATGTATATATATGTATATATATATGTGTGTATATATATATGTATTTATATCTATATATCTCTATCTATCTATCTATCTATCTATCTATCTATCTATCTATCTATCTATCTATCTATCTATCTATCTATATATATATATATATATATATATATATATGCGTGTGTGTGTTTGTGTTTGTTAAATAAAACAGTTCAAAAATTGTATTCCCTTCCTATTAATGCGCTATTTCTGAGTATGACATCTACCAAGTGGAAAAAAAACTGTTCAAAGTCAGTAAGGCTCTTAAAAATCTTTGAAAATTCTGAGATTGGCCAAATCACCATCTTCGGTGTAATTTCATCTTTTGTCCCACCTGCGATATTCTCTTCTTGATGTTTACCAAGTTCAGGACACAAAACCAAATGGTTGTAAAATGGCCGACAGAAACATTATTTTGCGATAACCTTTCAAGTCCAGTCCTGCTTTGATAATCACCATTTGAAATGTCGATTTTTGTCTACCTCTAATCAAACATTGGTGTTGTGTGCAGAGGTAAATATGCATATATATAATTTTAATTCTTGTACGCCGGTTTAAAGAGAAATGCAAACATTTCAGAAATGTAAAGGAAGTGTAACATTTCATTCAGGTAAATCTTTTGGATTGAAAAAGCAATTTTCTGCCGTAGAAACATTTTGAATTTCCAATAATCGATTTAATTTAATTTTTTTGTGTTATTTTGTTCTGGATATTTCCAGACAAACTTAATTATATCAGAAAAAAACAAAACAAAACAAAAAACGAATATATTAAAAAGAAAACGGAAAGAAATCATCCCTACAAATCAGATTACAATTAGGCGATTAGATTCTGTTTTTTTTTGTATTCGTACATAAAAAAGTCTCTAAGTAGAACTTGTGCAAAAATAATAAAATATATCTGAAAGTAAATACCATCTGTGCAAGATTTCGAATAGGAAATATAATTTATTATATTTTTTCATATAAATAAAAGATTTTCCTATTTGTTTGTGGATACTGGTAAAAAAAAATTTAGAAAAATAAAAGAAATTGGGAGTATAATTTAACAGACAACTTTTTAAAGAGGAAAAGTACTCCCGAACAATATGCCTATTGTTTCTCGCACAGTTTTGAGTAGGTTTTCTTTTTTAGATTTTTATTGCAATGATGTCTTTTTTTGTATAATGCTGCTTAGTTAAAAATAATGGAATGTTAAAAAATGACGATTTGATCGCTGTGTTAATCTCCAAAATTACAAAAAAAAACATCAAAAAGTAGTAATTGATCCGTTCAAGATACTTTTGTCCAACACCATGAAATATTACAAAACCTAAAATTTAACCTGATAACGCGAATCATTATCTGTCTATATTTCTGAGATGAGGTATTATGTACACTATTTACATTATTCGAACTATTGTCCTCATCTTTGTCGCCATATTTATCACAACGTTTCGGCCGTTGTGCGCTTCGGCCTTCTTTAGGTGGTTGGAATGTCAAACTGAACCCTTTATTTCGCTCACTGGGGTAGACTCTTCTAGTTGCACGTGCCATGTTTAATGGATGTCAGTTATCAGTTATCTCCTGTTAATTCCCATCTCCAAGTTCTTCACTGCCTTAACCGGGTATTGAACTCAAACTCTTTGGGTTCTGTCACTAGATCTAACTAACGCTTTTATCCACTGTGCCATGTGTCCTTAAGGGGAATTAACAGGATATAACTGATAACTGTCATCCATTAAAACATTTGATCTCTGAGATGAGGTATTATGATTACTTACATTATTTACATTATTCAGACTGTTATCCTCATCTTCATTGCCTTATTCCCAACGTTTCGGCCGTTGTCTGCTCCGGCCGTCTTTAGGTGATTGGATCTCTGAGATGAGGTATTATGATTACTTACATTATTCACATTATTCCGACTGTTATCCTCATCTTCATTGCCTTATTCCCAACGTTTCAGCCGTTGTACCCTCCGGCCTTCTTCAGGTGATTGGATCACTGAGATGAGGTATTATGATTACTTACATTATTTAAATTATTCCGAGTGTTATCCTCATCTTTATTGCCTTATTCCCAACTTTTCAGCCGTTGTACGCTCCGGCCATCTTCACCGGTGATTGAATCTCTGAGATGAAGTCTTATGATTACTTACATTATTTACATTATTCCAACTGTTATCCTCATCTTCATTGCTTTATCTTATCTTTCGATACATGACTGAAGAGGCAGATTTCTTCCCGCAGTAGGTTGCCATTTCTTTCTACGGTAGACCAGTTGCCATCCAAGGCTATAGAACCCGGTCTGTCCTATTTACTCATAGCTGGGGGGTGGGGAGAAAAAGAGGATTCATACCTTTCTCAAGGGTATTAGCACGTGACTGGAATTCGAACTCGGCTCTCCGATTACTCAATCCGAGCCGCTATGCTTCAGTTCACTGGTGAGAAATATGCAACTATTTCAACCACAAAGCAGTCTTATTGATGTTCTATGCTATACACAACTTGAACATCTCTTACCGATAAGTCTTTCCAATCATATGACATACAAGTTAAAAGTTAATACCTACTTATAATCGATAAAATCAATAAACGGTGATAGTTTCTCGGGAAAAGAGGAATACACACAGACGTATTACATTTTGTCAATCAAGTATCAATTACATACAAATATTTTTTATTTGTACGTTTTATGATCAAAGGATTTTTAATGGAACTTGTATGATAGATTACAGAACGAGTGGCTGTAAGATTTATAGTTCAATTTCTGACAGTTGATGTCGGGAAAAACCTACAATATAATTAAGAAAAATAATGACAAAGTGGGAAAGAAATTTTGTGACGTGTTTCGTCATTTCAGCCGGACTTCTTCAGACTAAAAATGCATAATGCGTGCTTGGAGAAACTGAATCTCACAAAACATACTGAAGACAAGAGAGGTAGATGGAAATATCGAGTAATCTCTATAAGGAGCTCAGATGGCAGAACATAGACTATGAGATATAAGAGAGCAAGCAGAAAACATTGCTTAGTGCTAGAAAATTTCGAGGTATCACTTTTGTCTTCAATATGTCCTGCGAGTTTCAAGTTTTTAGTCCGATGAAATCTTACAAAACGAAATACGTCACACACAAAGACTTTTTCTACTTTATCATTAATTTCCTTCTATCGAAAAATCCACTAACACATTTATCCATGGCACAGTGGATAAAGGCGTTGGTTAGATCCAGTGACATGACCCAAAGAGAGTGAGTTCAATACCCGGTTAAGGCAGTGGAGTACTTTAAAAGGGGGAAATTAACAAGAGATAACTAATAACTGACATCCATTAAACGTGGAACTAGAACAGTTTACCACAGTGATCGAAATAAAGGGTTCAGTTCGACATTCCAACCACCTGAACAAGGCCGGAGCGTACAACGACCGAAACGTTGTAATAAATATGGCGACAAAGATGAGGACAATAATCCGAATAATGTAAATAATGTACATAATACCTCATCTCAGAAATATAGACAGATACTGAAAGGCCGAAACAGTGTAATAAATATGGCAACAAAGATGAGGACAATAGTCCGAATAAAGTAAATAGTGTACATAATACCTCATCTCAGAAATATAGACAGATACTGAAAGGCCGAAACATTGTAATAAATATGCCAACAAAGATGAGGACAATAGTCTGAATGATGTAAATAGTGTACATAATACCTCATCTCAGAAATATAGACAGATACTGAAAAAATAAATATTCTGTATCGTTAAACAAAAAATTAAACTGACTCATTCAGGACGTAGGCGTTCACAGTTCTCCACAACTTCCTGTCTTTTGTCGTTGATTTTTTGTTTTGAAATTTTTACCATCAATCTCTGTCTCTGTTCTGGCATTAATTCGCACAAACATGTTAACAATATTATCCCCTTTGTTCTGTTAGTATTATATTTTCTATGCCTTCTTTCCTCGTTGTCACTGACAAATTACAACTATGACTTTCTGATTTTAGTTCTAGGTTTCCTTCTAGTTCTTATTTTCCTTAAGAATTTCTCTTTGTCCTCATGTTCCGTCTATTGTCTTCTCAGCATTTGTCAATGAAACTGCATCTCTCTCGCTTCAAGTCTCTTCTTCATCTGCGAGGAGATTGTTCAGAATTCAATGCCACATAGGACACTAGATATTACATAGCAATTTAGCTCTCTCTCTTTGTTTTTAACGGGATTTTCCTGTGTATCAGTACTTCTCTTAGCTTCCGGGCGGCATATTTTACTATTCCTGTTCATACTCGGATTTCTGTTAAATTTTTCGTTTTCTGTTACTAAAATAACCAGATGTTTAAATATTGAATCAGCACAACTTTGATGTCTGTCTGCTGTTAGATGTTAAAACTTGGCCAGCAGATTTATGATGTCCATGATGTCTAACAGCAGCCAGACATCATGAACATCAGAGGTCACATGACCAAGATTTGACATCTAACAGCATCCAGACATCATGGACATCAGTGGTCTCATGACCAAGATGTGACATCTAACACCAGCAAGATATCATGTAAATCAGAGGTCTCATGGCTAAGATTTGACGTCTAACAGAATCCAGACACAATGGACATCATAGGTCTTATCGCCAAGATTTGATATCTAAAAGCAGCCAGACATCAAGGACATCAGAGGTCTCATGGCCAGGATTTGACATCTATCAGCAGCCAGACATCACGGACATCAGAGGTCTCATTGCCAAGACTTGACATCTATCAGCAGCCAGACATCATGGACATCAGATGTCTCATCTGCAAGATTTGACATCTAACAGCAGCCAGACATCATGGATATCAGAGGTCTCATGACCAAGATTTGACATTTATCAGCAGCCAGACATCATGGACATCAGAGGTTTCATGGCCAAGATTTGACATCTACCAGCATCCAGACATCATGGACATCAGAGGTCTCATCGCCAAGTCATGACATCTATCAGCAGCCAGACATCATGGACATCAGAGGTCCCACTGCCAAGATTTGACATGTATAAGCAGCCAGATATCATGGACATCAGAGGACTCCTGGCCAAGATATTACATCTAACAGCAGCCCGACATCATGGACATCAGAGGTCTCATGACCAAGATTTGACATCTATCAGCAGCCAGACATCATGGACATCAGAGGTCTCATGGCCAAGATTTGACATCTAACAGCATCCAGACATCATGGACATCAGAGGACTCCTGGCCAAGATATGACATCTAACAGCAGCCAGACATCATGAACATCAGGGGTTGTATGACCAATATTTGACATCTAACAGCATCCACATATCATGGACATAAGAGTTCTCATCGCCAAAACATGACATCTATCAGCAGCCAGACATCATGGACATTAGAGGTCTCATGACCAAGATTTGACATCTACCAATATCCAGACATCATGGACATCAGATGTCTCATCGCCAAGACTTGACATCTATCAGCAGCCAGACATCATGGACATCAGAGGTCTCATCGCCAAGATTTGACATCTAACAGCAGCCAGACATCATGGACATTAGAGGTCTCATGACCATGATTTGACATCTATCAGCAGCCAGATATCATGGACATCAGAGGACTCATGACCAAGATTTGACATCTATCAGCATCCAGACATCATGGACATCAGAGGTCTCATCGACAAGATTTGACATCTAACAGCAGCCAGACATCATGGACATTAGAGGTCTTATGACCAAGATTTGACATCTAACAGAATCCACACATCATGGACATCAGAGGTCTCATGACCAAGATTTGGCATCTATCAGCAGCCCGACATCATGGACATCAGAGGTCTCATGACCAAGATTTGACATCTATCAGCAGCCAGACATCATGGAAATCAGAGGTCTCATGGCCAAGATTTGACATCTACCAGTATCCAGACATCATGGGCACCAGAGGTCTCATCGCCAAGATTTGACATCTATCAGCAGCCAGACATCATGGACATCAGATGTCTCATCGCCAAGACTTTACATCTATCAGCAGCCAGACATCATGGACATCAGAGGTCTCATGGCCAAGATTTGACATCTACCAGCATCCAGACATCATGGGCACCAGAGGTCTCATCGCCAAGATTTGACATCTAACAGCAGCCAGACATCATGGACATCAGAGGTCTCATCGCCAAGATTTGACATCTATCAGCAGCCAGACATCATGGACATCAGATGTCTCATCGCCAAGACTTTACATCTATCAGCAGCCAGACATCATGGACATCAGAGGTCTCATGGCCAAGATTTGATATCTACCAGCATCCAGGCATCATGGGCACCAGAGGTCTCATCGCCAAGATTTGACATCTAACAGCAGCCAGACATCATGGACATCAGAGGTCTCATCGCCAAGATTTGACATCTATCAGCAGCCAGACATCATGGACATCAGATGTCTCATCGCCAAGACTTTACATGTATCAGCAGCCAGACATCATGGACATCAGAGGTCTCATGGCCAAGATTTGACATCTACCAGCATCCAGACATCATGGGCACCAGAGGTCTCATCGCCAAGATTTGACATCTAACAGCAGCCAGACATCATGGACATCAGAGGTCTCATCGCCAAGATTTGACATCTATCAGCAGCCAGACATCATGGACATTAGAGGTCTCATGACCAAGATTTGACATCTACCAATATCCAGACATCATGGACATCAGATGTCTCATCGCCAAGACTTGACATCTATCAGCAGCCAGACATCATGGACATCAGAGGTCTCATCGCCAAGATTTGACATCTAACAGCAGCCAGACATCATGGACATTAGAGGTCTCATGACCAAGATTTGGCATCTATCAGCAGCCCGACATCATGGACATCAGAGGTCTCATGATCAAGATTTGACATCTATCAGCAGCTAGATATCATGGACATCAGAGGACTCATGACCAAGATTTGACATCTATCAGCATCCAGACATCATGGACATCAGAGGTCTCATCGACATGATTTGACATCTAACAGCAGCCAGACATCATGGACATTAGAGGTCTTATGACCAAGATTTGACATCTAACAGAATCCACACATCATGGACATCAGAGGTCTCATGACCAAGATTTGGCATCTATCAGCAGCCCGACATCATGGACATCAGAGGTCTCATGACCAAGATTTGACATCTATCAGCAGCCAGACATCATGGACATCAGAGGTCTCATGGCCAAGATTTGACATCTACCAGCATCCAGACATCATGGGCACCAGAGGTCTCATCGCCAAGATTTGACATCTAACAGCAGCCAGACATCATGGACATCAGAGGTCTCATCGCCAAGATTTGACATCTATCAGCAGCCAGACATCATGGACATCAGATGTCTCATCGCCAAGACTTTACATCTATCAGCAGCCAGACATCATGGACATCAGAGGTCTCATGGCCAAGATTTGACATCTACCAGCATCCAGACATCATGGGCACCAGAGGTCTCATCGCCAAGATTTGACATCTAACAGCAGCCAGACATCATGGACATCAGAGGTCTCATCGCCAAGATTTGACATCTATCAGCAGCCAGACATCATGGACATCAGATGTCTCATCGCCAAGACTTTACATCTATCAGCAGCCAGACATCATGGACATCAGAGGTCTCATGGCCAAGATTTGACATCTACCAGCATCCAGGCATCATGGGCACCAGAGGTCTCATCGCCAAGATTTGACATCTAACAGCAGCCAGACATCATGGACATCAGAGGTCTCATCGCCAAGATTTGACATCTATCAGCAGCCAGACATCATGGACATCAGATGTCTCATCGCCAAGACTTTACATGTATCAGCAGCCAGACATCATGGACATCAGAGGTCTCATGGCCAAGATTTGACATCTACCAGCATCCAGACATCATGGGCACCAGAGGTCTCATCGCCAAGATTTGACATCTAACAGCAGCCAGACATCATGGACATCAGAGGTCTCATCGCCAAGATTTGACATCTATCAGCAGCCAGACATCATGGACATCAGATGTCTCATCGCCAAGATTTGACATCTATCAGCAGCCAGACATTTACTTAAAGACTGATACAAATGTCTACAATAAATGTACACCTACCAGGCAGACACCTTTCATAAGAAATAAAAACTTAAATTTAAACTAAGGGAAGAAGTAAAAATTAAGAAATTATTTTCCATAAATGGGTCATGACTCGTAGGTTTGAAATCAATGACGTCAACAGACAGCATACAGGAGCGAATGTGGATGGACAAATGTTGTACATTGAGACGATGTCATTTCCTAAAAATAATTAAGTTGTAATTTAACAAAATGCTATACAAATTATATGCTATAAGGTCGCGTGTGAGAGTGGTGTAATGGACAATGCGTTTGAAATTGTTTTTCGAGGAACGGAGTCCCAATTCCAGTTAGGTCCGTTATGTTTACTCACGCGCAAATACCCCTGGGAATGTATAGATCCACTTCTTCTCCGCCTCCCTCTCCAGCAGTGATTATTTTAAAAAATTAAATGTTAGGAACGTTAGAATTGTACTCTATTCTTTCCTGTCTTCCCTGGATAATAATATTATTTAAAAATTCCTAAGGTTTCCGGTGATATCACGTTAAAACACCGCTTCCTGTAAGATCACCGAATTTAAACAACGTCGAGTCTGCTCATTACCTAGATGAGTGCCCATTTCTCAATACCGGGTGCTGTAAGCTTGGATGTGAATGTGGTGTAATGGGTAATGCGTTGGAATTTTTTTTATCGAGGAACCGAGTTCCAATTCCAATTATGTCCGTTATATTTACTTACGTGCAAATACTCTTGGGAAATGTATGGATCCTCGCCCCCAACAGTGAGTTAATTATTAAGAATTCTATTACTAAAACATTATTACCCCCCCAATTCTTATCGTTTAAAAAAATATCTTCTGGTTTTAAATAATCTGCAAAGATTGATAAGGCGCAGAAAACGAATCTAAACGTTTTTAGGGGTCTCTCTTACGAGAACTAAAGAATGAACACATAGACAACTGTTGTATTCGCCTAATATTAATTTTGTTGCAACAATATTTCTGTCCTGGGAAAAACTACATCCGCGTCCTGAGTAAGACTATAAACTATATCAGCGTCCTGGGTAAGACTGTAAACTACATCCGCGTCATGGGTAAGACTATAAACTACATCCGCATCCTGGGTAAGACTATAAACTACATCAGCGTCCTGGGTAAGACTATAAACTACATCAGCGTCCTGGCTAAGAATATAAACTACATCCGCGTCCTGGGTAAGACGATAAATTAACTCTGCGTCCTGGGTAAGATTATAAACTACATCCAACAGCAAGGCCTCTGATCGGTAGGTTTTGAGGTGCATGAAACCATCTCTTAATTGCTGGTGTTCCCAGGTTTATCCTAACCCGGGGTGGTAGCAACTGTTATGTTCCCAATTATGGAAAAATAGTTAACCCAACCTGGTGGGAAAACACCATGAAAGTGTAAAAATTGGTTTTAATATCAGCAATAAATTTTTGAGGAAAAATTACCAGCAATACATTTTTTTAAGAAAATAAATATTACCAGCAATACATTTTTAGGAGAAAGTATTACCAGCAATACATTTTTGAAGGGAAATATATTACCAGCAATGCATTTTTGAAGGTAAAAAATATTACCAGCAATACATTTTTGAAGGTAAAAAATATTACCAGCAATAAAAATCTTGTCGGTATTAAATAACAAAAAAACTAAACCAAACCAAACCAAACCAAGCAAGAACATTTCTAGTCGCGAATTTCGAATGGAATTTTAAACTGAACTCAAATCATTTCCTGCCTTTCTGTGATGTTTGTTTGAGTTTGTTTAGCATCTCTAAACTTGATTTCCCCAAACCACTTCCGGCCAAACAAGTTTTATCCGATCCGCAGCAATTTGAAATATTGAAATGAATAGCGTCGTCTGCAGTTAAATAATTTGTCAAATTATTATTAAATCTTATTATTAAATTATTAGCTAATGCTTCAAATTTTCATTAGTTACATATAATTACTTACTGTAAATTTAGTGTTTCTTATTAATTGCCAAATTTTTCTTTTATTCGCATTATTTACCTGACATGGCCTGGCTACTTTTCCTACTCTAGTTTTTCATTCAATTTTGTATTTACCGAGAATTCAACATTTCAAATTTCTTATTGTACGATTTATCTAAGTCTTACCATTATCACTTTTATTCTCTTCTTATGCTTGTCGTGTTATTTTGCTAATAGGTATCCTTGGATAGACGGAAAATTTAAGCTGTAACTGATATTTCTACCAATCATTGTGAAAAATTAATTTTCTCATAATGTGTGCGTTGCTCTTTCCATCATTGCCTTGATTGGTAGTGGAACTCACTTCAGTTTTCTATAAAGACGGAGAAAACTTTTCTCCGTCTTTATAGAAATGTTAGGGGTAATTTTTTTTTGGTATGTTATTTTATTCCCTCCACTCCATCGTTGTATCACAATCGGCTCTTTAACGATTCAAAATTACTCTTTGAATTTCTTTGATGAAGAAGATCCATTATTTAAATTCGGAGTAATGTCTTCATCTCAGATAGAAACATTATTTTTCGTTTTAAATAATTTCATGATCATAATAAGAAGTTCGATTAAGTTGAGGTGTCGACCAAATGAGAACAGGAGATTTAATCTGCCATATTTAATATGAAATTTTATTTCAGACCTGTCTTTCACCAGTTGCTATCAGCCAGGGCGTACCTGCGTATGTGTGTTTGTGTGTGTGCGTGTTTGTGTGTGTGTGTGCATGTGTATATATGTGCGCATGCTCGTAAGGATGTCTGGGCATCTCGTCCGAAATGTGGAACTTATATTCTCGTTTGCGATGTCTGAGAGAAACCCTGCCCATTACCGTTACATAGCTATTTGAAGAGAATATATGAAATCATTCATTTTGATTTTCTTAATTTGCAAAGAGACACGAAGGATTTTATTAAATTGGATATTTTTGTTGAAATTCTAATTTGAACCGTTAAACTTTGCCATGGAGCATTTGCTAAGAAGAAAATCAGTTATTTATAATTAAGTGAATTTCTATGGCACTGATATCCCAATGAAGATATCCACAATCCAAAAGGGAGAGAATTTAATTTTCTTACATTTTAAGATGTTAGGGTAAGGATTTCATATTTTGTCACGTTAATAGGTAAATGTGTTTCTCAAATGTAAAACTGGAATGAATTATCTCAGGAGTTAAGAAATATTGAGGTTTAGTAAATAAATAAAATTTCATAGGTAGTGATTAAAAATTAATTGGGTTGCCATAATTATTGCTATTATTCCAAATCTAATGAAATAAATAACACCAAACTTTTATTCGGACTATTGACCTCATCTTTGTCGCCATATTTATTACAACGTTTCGGCCGTTGTATACTCCAGCCTTCTTAAGGCGGTTGGAATGTCGAACTGAACCCTTTATTTCGCTCACAAGGATAGACTGTTTTAATTCCACGTGCCATGTTTAATGGCTGTCAGTTGTCAGTTATCTCCTGTTCATTTCCCTCTCCAAGATTTCCACTGCCTTAACCGGGTATTGAACTCACACAACAACTTTATCCACTGTGCCATGTGTCCTTGAGGACATCTCTGTAAGAATTTCTGGGTATTATAAACCTAATGTCTTCAGCAACCATTTTTACCAGATTTCATATTGCAATTTTTTGTTGTTAGTATCGCTTTTCTCTGACACTCCTTATTACTGGTTCCCATATTGTATTCATTTCTATGCTTGGTCGGCTCAGGAGATTTTCGTGGCCTAGCATATGTGTTGATTTCTTAAGTTTACGAATTTTCCAATGGTGTTCTTTGTCTATGATCTCAACCGGATCCCACAGAGGGCGGAGATCTCCCTTTTCTCTCCATATGTGGTCAGCCACGCCTGATTTTTCCACTTCTCCTCGTGTTACAGCTTTCTGGTGTTCTTGAAGCCTTACCTTGAGGGGGGGGCGGTCTGTCTCCCCTTTATATTTCTTTCCGCAGCTGTACGGGATAGCGTACACACAGTCTTTAGTCATGTTCTCCTCTATGGGGGTCTTACTCGGGAGAGATATCTGCAAAGTGTCGTCCAGTTTTTGAAGGTTGTCCTGATGTTATATGGACCGCAGATGTTTTGTATTTTCTCTGATAACCCCTTCACATAAGACAGACGATCCCTTTCTTTACGCTGTATGGATGGTTGGAGTTGAAATTGAGGTACTGTCCGATGAATGTCGGCTTACGGTATACGGATGTCTTGAAGCCATGCACTGTTCGAGATCTTAGAACGTCCAGCCATGGGAACGTGTTGTTACCCTCTTCCTCCATCGTGAACTGCATCGAAGGTCTTATTGAGTTCACATGGTCCAGTAGAACCTGAACATCTTCCTAGTGTGGCCAGAGTATGAAGGTGTCATCTACGTACCTTAACCATATAGTTGGCTTTAGAGATATAGATTCTAATGCCATTTCCTCAAAGTATTCCATGTATATATTCGCCGAATAATGTAAATAGTATACATAATACCTCATCTCAGAAATATAGACAGATACCAGACTTAATCATATTTAACATTACATTTTACTTCACTTCAGTAGTTCATCAATTTCTGTAAGCTGATGTGTGTGTGTGTGTGTGTTTGTGTGTGTGTGTGTGTTCATGTGGTAGTGAGGCGAGGCTCTAGAGCTCCTTCTCTGATTCGTGGACCTTACATTATGATCTGTAATATCTGAGAAACTGCACCCTTACCGCCGTGGTGGGTGCCTATATAGATTAAAGGGAACTAACTGAGCAATCCAGAAGAGGCATAGCACGTGGAACTAGAACAATCTACCCCGGTGGACGAAATAACTGGTTCGGTTCGAAATTCCAATCACCTGAAGAAGGCCGGAGCGTACAACGGCCGAAACGTTGTGAATTTGGCAATGAAGATGAGGATAACAGTCCGAATAATGTAAATAATACACGTAATCATAATACCTCATCTCAGAGATATAGACAGATATTGAAGTAATGTTATGATATAAAAAAAAGACATCATCCCGTTAATCAATCTGTTTTAAGCTTCTTGACACTTTTAAATAGATTTTAATTTTGTCGCACTAATCGGGAGAGTAATCATGATGAAAAAAGTCCATATTTAGCTTAAAACTATTGTTTCCTTTCTTCAAACTTCTTGCAGCTGTTGTTGTTGTTACTGCCGTGATAATAATAATAATAATAGCAGCAGCAGAAGTAACAAAGACAAATCAAGAGAGAAAGGTGTGGAACAGATATTTTCCATCTTAGTCGTTGCTATTTTAATCCATTATCCGTAAACATCAGACGCCATTTCCGGATAATGAAATTGTCAAAATTTTTGTCAGCTGCGAAATGCATGTCATTTATGGCACGGGGATTTTGTAATATCCGTTTTTAGGCTCTTACGTTCTCAGTCATATAATCACCCGGATTGCGATTTAAAACCAGATTAATTCTGGATTGTTTTCACTCACTAAAATAATCCCCAAATAAGCACTCGGTATAATCTAATATAAAGCTTATTAAATATTTCGAAAATTGGCAATTTATGAATAGACACGGACTAAATCTTTCAAGAATACCTCTGCAGTGGAAGAATGGATTACTGGTCGAACCGAGGAATCTGAGAGCCGAGTTCCAATCCCAGTCGAGTTCATTATATTCCCTTGGGAAAGGTATGAATCTATCTCTTTTACCCCCACCCCAGCATTTTTTTGAGTAAAGGAAGACAATTTAAAACTATAGTAGCGCCCAAAATATGTTAATAAAAATACAGCAATAATATTTTAAGTCTCTAAATAAAACAAATAGTAGAAATAATATAGATTAGTGTTCATATGTCGATTTGATATCTATAAGAACGTAGAACGCTTTAAACACGAGGCTTCCGGCCATATCATGTAGAAACACCGGTTCCCGTACGTTCAACAAAGTTAAGCAACGTCATGTCGGATCAGTACCTAGATGGGTGACCACTTGGGAATACCAGGTGCTGTAAGCTTGGATGTGCGGGTGATGTAATGGATAATCGTTTGGAATTTAAAATCGGATAGCCAAGTTCCAATTCCAGTTAGGTTTCATTATATTTTCTTACAGGCAGGTACTCTTGGGAAAGGTATGAAGTAACCTCTGCTCCCCCAATTATGGGTTAATTAGTAAGACGTATCACTAAATCATTACTATCTCCCCCACCAAATGTTGGAATCTAAAAATAATTTCTGGCTTTAAATAATCTGCAGAAAGGTTGATAAGCCGTAAAAAACGAATGAATAAAGCTTTAGCATCGAGTTTGCATTGATTCAATGCCATGTTGTAATCAAGGATATTCTAATTGCGACTGCATTTAAAACTCCTGATCTTTTCTTGAATTATTATAATCTAACATCTTCAAGATATCCATCTTCGTTAATATGCACCAAGTAAACTTTGAATGCCCTGGGCCTTGCTGCGAAATAATTAAGCGCTTCGTAAAACGGCCTGTTAAAAGCGAAAAAACAAAAAAACAAAAAAAAGAACAAGTTTTACGAATACCTCAGGATAACATCCAGTCATTAATAAGATAATTATACGGTAAAATTTTAAAGATCGTCTGACTCTATCAGAAAAATTTATCTAACATGGCATCCAAACCTTCTGGAAAGAAATATGATCTAAAACCGACGTAGGATAATTCTGAAATGAATAATAAAAAAAAAAACATTATGAAAATACTTGGCTCTGATTCGAAACTCTACTAGGGGAAAAATATTTGAGAAATATGTCTTCAGATAAATTGATAAGTAAGGAAGTATATATTTAAAAAGAATATCTAATGTCAGCAGGCTTCTGGACAGAAATAATTAAAATGGCAGTGAAGAAAATTCCATTTCCCTTAAGAAGTTACATCAAAATGAATAAATACTTTTCCTGTGTAATTTTTCAGATTATTTTCTGACATCTGATTTCAATGACATCTGTGTCTGACATCTGGTTATTACATCTGTTTTTAATGATATATATACATATAAATTATTCCACCAATTAAATTTTACTATATTTCATATTTATTTATGGAATAATAAAAGCAAAACGTCTTATATTTTAGGAATGGTTTGTAAGATCTACTTTTCCCGAGCTAACTCACGGATTTCATGAGAAGTCACTCATAGCTCCGCAAAAATCTAAATAAATAAACGGCAAATTCTGTCTGCACGTCCTTGTGACTGAAGCTCCTTTAACACGGACCTCATATGCTCTACATAGACATATTATACCTTTTTAGAATCAGAATGATCCCAGGATTGAACATCCAGTATTGAGATTTGTGTCTGGATGAGGAGGAAACAGATAAAAATTCAAATTTTAAAATAACTGATAAAATTTGATATTTTAAAAGTTAAAAAAAAAATTTATATTGAGTTTAAAGTAAATTTGTGAATTTGAATTTTTTTGTTTTACATTCAGTTTAAAATATCTCCAAAAGTTTGTGAATTGAGGAAATCAGTTTTATTTCTTCATAATGCCAAGGAATCAGACTTAAAGTGAGAGGTTTCGCTTTGAAGTTCCGCAGAGTTTGTGACTTCAGGGGTTATTGGCCCTCGTTCGATGGCGTTCCTTCGATGGATTGGTGCGATTGCGTCTCGATTAAGGAACGAGCCTCGCGAAACGGAGTGGCTCTTGCAGCGTGTCTCACTGGCGACGGTTCGAGGTAATGCTTTCTCCATCATAGCGGCTGGCAGAGGATAGAAAAAATTGTTTATAGTTACGTTGTTCTGGAATTGTCATCATTGGTCGACGGAACTTGCTTTGTTTCAATGACTTTTGTTTTGTTATTATTCCTAAATATGAACTCCATAAACATTCAACAGCTAATGTAATAAAAAACAACGATGAGGTTTGTGACTTGAAGAACTCAAATCAACTGAAGTTCCACCACGGCGTTTGTGATTTGAAGAACGTAACTCAATTGAAGTTCCACAGCGTTTGTGATTTGAAGAACTCGATTTTCGGCCTGAATTGGAATATCGGCGCAAATCGGTCTTTTGGACGGAATTGGCCTTATAGCTGGACTCAGAGTTAAAGTTCCATAGACTGAATTAAGGAATTCAAAGTTATTTCTTCAAAATTATCATTGCTGTTTTCTAAACTGGACCAGTGGTCCTTTTAGTTTGTAACAGGTGGTCCAATTAGCCCCATCACAGGAGATAGCTCATAACTCTGCACACTTGGTTGCGGCTTTTATGCTAGTTAGCAATAAAAGGAAAATAATATGCAAATGAATATCTAAGTCATTTTATGCTGGATTTTATATTTCTCACATAAGTTTTAAAATGAGAGCAATATTTAAGTAATTGTTTCTTTGGTCAAAGAAAAGGTATTGAACCTTAACAGGATAATGCAAAGGAACGATTTTGATATTTTATAAATATAATAAAATATAAAAATTTAGGTTCCTCTGCATTTTCTTGTTATGGTTCAATACCTATTTTTGTATAGTATTAGTAAAATAAACTTAAAATATAATTAAGTACAAATAACAATCATGGGGGCGTGGTTGAGTGGTTAAAACATTCAAATCTTATCAGGCTGATTTGTCTATTAGTCTTTGAAAAGTGCCTGAAAAAAATACCACGGTATCTGTCTATATTTCTGAGATGAGGTATTATGTACATTATTTACATTATTCGGACTATTGTCCTCATCTTTGTCGCCATATTTATTACAAGGTTTCGGCCGTTGTACGCTCCAGTCTTCTTCAGGTGGTTGGGATGTCGAACTGAACCCTTTATATCGCTCATTGGTGTAGACTGTTCTAATTCCACGTGCTATGTTTAACGGATTTCAGTTATCAGTTATCTCCTGTTAATTTCCCTCTGAAAGTTCTCCACTGCCTTAACTGGGTATTGAATTCACACTCTTTGGGTCCTGTCACTGGATCTAATTAATTTATTCACTGTGCCATATGTCCTTGAGGACATCGTGTATGAACTGGGTATTATAAACCTAATGTTGTCAGCATACATTTTTTACCAGTGCTCATATTGCAATTTTTGCTATAATCACACATGTTTTTACCAGAGCCCATATTGCAATTTTTGTTGTTATTATCGCTTTTCTCTGGCATTATTATTACTGGTTCCCATATTGTATTCATTTCTATGCTTGGTCGGCTCAGGAGATTTTTGTGGCCTACCGACAAAGATGGGGACAATAGTCCGAATAATGTAAATAATGTACAGAATACCTCATCTCAGAAATATAGACAGATACTAAAGTTGGTTCAGTTGTGGCGGACCAAACAATTCTTTTCGTCAGAATCCTTCTTGTACATTTATAAATCTACCATTCCTCCATGCATTGAATACTACTGTCATATAAGGTCTGGCGTCTGCTCTACATCTCGAGATTCTTGATAAAACTCAAAGAGTCTGCAATGTAATCGATCCTGACCTGGCATATAGACTTCAGTCGGTGTCTCACCGGTGTGACGTACCTTCCTTCTGTCTTTTCTATAAACATTTTCATGGCAATTGTTCTGATGAGCTTTTATTCTCCTTAGTTCCTTGACTGCGTGAATTTAAGCGTGCTACTAGATTGGCAAGTAGGTCTCACCTTTTTACTTTTGACATAGCTAGATGCATCCGACAGTTCTGTTCTAATAGTTTCTATTCTCGCAGATTTCTTGCTTTCCTCCAACCTACAATCGTGCCAAAACAATTTAAATGCAACTTCAATCGCCATCTTCTGTCTTCCTGAACCCTGTTCATTTCTTGCAATTTTCCTCACTTCTCCTTTTCTCATTCTCTTTTATAACCTTGTATCCTAGCGGAATTATCGCTCTGCTTGGGGTGAAATGCTTTAAAAAACTGTAGTATTCTTTGGAGTGAATCAAATACTATAATTGTGCAATATATTATGAAATATTGTACATTATTGTATAAATATCATAAAATATTATATATTATTATATAAATATTATAATATATGCATAAAAATGTAAATATGTTAATTCAAATTATTATTATCTGTCACATTGAATTTTATTTAATTTGAATCGAACATAACGACAATGATTAAAACACTTCGATGTTTCAGATTCAACAAT
>OZ038475.1:9840014-9857514 GCA_964036315.1 Acanthosepion esculentum | reverse complement strand
GTTCGGGGCTGTTTGCTTTACGACTTCAATGTGGGCTTATCCTCAGCTGCATCAAGTCGCCGCATATGTCAAGCGTTTAGGGATAGTGCTGTGGATGAACGTACTGCAAGGCGTTGGTTTCGAAAATTCAAGTCGGGAGATTTGTCTCTCCATGATGAGCCTCGCAGTGAACGACCACAGGTCTTGAATGACGGAGTCCTGAAGGCGTCCATTGAAGAGGTCAGTAGTCTAACGTGTGGTGAACTTGCAAGACAGTCCAACGTTTTCGATAAAACAGTTAGACTTCACCTGTACCGCCTAGGTAAGACGTACAAAATAAGCAAGTGGGTTCCGTAAACGCTGTTGGAGGTTCACAATGGACAACGAGTGGCAGCCTGCGTATCGCTGCTTTCTCGCCATCGTACCGCATCCTTATTCAATCGAGTGCTTACCAGTGATGAAAAGTGTGTTCTGTACGAAACTCCCAAACTTTCCAGACATTGGTTGTCTTCTCAGGATGCTGTCCCTCACGCCGCAAGACCGCATATGGACCCATACAAGATTATGCTTTGTGCCTGGTGGACAGGTCGTCAAGTGGTTCATTATGAACTGCTACCAACGGGCCAAACGGTCACTGGAGACCTATACTCGACGCAATTGAAACGTGTGAAACAGGCATTGCGACAGAAGGAACCAGCACTGGTGAATCGCAAAGGTGTGCTTTTCCTTCATGACAACGCCAGGCCGCATGTCGCGCGAGTGGTCAGGGATACCATACAGCAACTTGGGTGGGGGACTTTGTGCCATCCACCTTATTCACCTGACCTTGCGCCATCCGATTACCAACTCTTCCACTCCCTGGATAATCATCTTCCTGGGAAATCCTTCACCAATGAATCAGACTTGCGCAAAGCCCTCACGGACTTCTTTGCGTCAAAACCCTCCGAGTTCTACCGCAAGGGCATTGAACAACTGGAGACACGTTGACAGAAGGTGCTGGATGCCGATGGCGATTACTTCGAAGATTAAATATAAGTTACACATACTGTGAAACGTTTTCTTTTTTTCCTTTAAAAACGGACAGAACTTTTTTGGTTACCTTGTGTGTATATATATATATATATATATATATATTACTTATATATATATATATATATATATATATGTATTACATTTTTATTATAAAAAATCATAATATAAACATGTTGAAATCGCTACACAAAAGCTTTCATGTTTTAATACTTTGCTTAAAAACAAACAGTATTAAATAACATTTACCGGCCTGAATGTCCGAGAAATTTTCATAGAAAATTTTCGTTCCCCGACAGGAATCGAACCTGTATCCTATACGGTTAAGGCATGTCACGCGAAATGATGGTTCCGTATAGGATACAGGTTCGATTCCTGTCGGAGAACGAAAATTTTCTATGAAAATTTCTCGGACATTCAGGCCGGTAAATGTTATTTAATACTGTTTATTATAAACAGAGCATTTGCTTAAATACTTGTATCTATAAAAAGAACGTTAAACATATCATAAATGTCTTATATATATATATATATATATATATATATATATATATATATGTAGAAATCCGATTATAAATATTAAAAAAGACAGAATAATAATAATAATGATAATGATAATAATTGCATATTATTAGGCCATTAAGTAAAATAGAATCCTAAGAAAAATGTTTAAAACCGGAATTTTCTAATACGCCTGAGTCCTTTCTCAAAGAAAAATAAAATGAATTTGGTCGCGGGGTGATAAAGGATTCTTTAGTGCTTGTCTAGATGTGTTTATTTATTTTAACTGCTCGGGAAAATTAGTGGACGTTTTGGGTACTGGATTATTTCAGTTCCTCTATATTTCTTTAATCTATCTGGGGGATGAAAGGTCATTTTTATAGGTTCCCACCCACCTTCTCTGGTGGGTGTAGGATTTTCGCATTTATTAATGCGTCTGAATACGTGCGTGGTAGTGTCCGTGTTTGTTTTATTCGTTAAATCTAGTACTTTTTATCTAGTTGATTACTACGCAGATACGGCGCGCACAACCGCCAAACACCAGACTGGAAGTGTGGAGGGGAGGCAAGCCTAACTGGGGCCCCGGGCAGTGCCTTGTGATCATCGCTATCTTATCAATATTAGCTTTTTTCTGCCTGCATTTATATATGTTACAAATTAAACTAAGCACAACTGACTCTGAAAGATTGAAAAAATTTCGCGGATTTTAACGTGATTTTGGGGACTTTTTTTCGTCTAAATCCAATTTATTGTTTTTTTACAATAGGTTAAACACGACATTAGTCTTTTGTGCCCCGCCAGCCGTCTGCCTTGCTCTTTGATCTGAAACTAATTTGATACTAAGCGGTAAGGAGATGAAAAGAGCTTTGTCTCAAATAGATACAACTAGGAACCTTGACGACTCAAACTCCACCTACCCACTTGGGCAGAATACCACTTATAATGTTATGGCAGAATTTTGGAATAAAGGCTGTATCGATTTTTTAAATTCTTTTTTGGTTTGCTATCGAAAGTTGAAATCGGACAAAAGACCATCACAAGCAAAATACATTAGATAAAAAAATTATAAGAATTATATTTTTATATTTATATTATTAATAATTTTTTATGATAATTTTAATAATAATTATCCAATATTTTTATTATTAGATATGATATGATATAACGATATATAATTTTGTATAATTTTATATATCAACAAACAGTATTTAGAAAAATATGACATAAAAATTATTTCAAAAAATTCTTTCAAAACGGAGTGACTCTGACAGCGTGTTTCACTGGTGATAGTACGAGATAATGCCTTTTCCCTCATTGCAGCTGATACTGTGTTCAAATAAAAACTTCTTTAAAAGATTTTGAAACTAACTGCGTCTCTCGTTTCGTGCGCATGTGTAGACGTGGCAGCACCATCAAAGCCCAGTCTGATGAAATCCTATCGGCTGAAACGCGTCACAAAACACATTTCCAGTTTGTCATATTTTTCTAAATAGATATGATATATAAACTAATAATGATAATTATCACGTTAATAAATACTGCATTTTTATGTATATGGGTTACTTCGTAAGTACAGTATTTATTCATTTACTTTTGAATTAGAAATTGCTTAGATAAGTTATTTATTTTTGAATTAGGATTCATTAAAGAAATCTTTTGGAATTCGAAATAAGAAAATTAATACAATTCAATTTCTTTTTATTGCAGCCGATGTACTTTCTTAAATAAACGTTTGTTAATCCTAAATAATTAATATAATAACAAAACCGATATTTTTTAAGAGACAGTTTTTACTTTTATTAGAAACTTTTCATAAGTGAATCCTCAAATAATTTCTCCAGTTGTTATGTTCATATGTAGTTTGAGGGGGTCAGTTTATGAGTTTATAACAATAGAAAATCAACCACCCACTTTATATATAGTAAAATACTAGTTTCCCCATGAAGTTAAAAATAATAAGGTATATTTAAGTCCTCACTTTTATCATATAACTGTTATCGTTAGTGCAAGGAAGATGGTTCTATTTCAGTGATGAAAAATACAAATAAATGCATTTGGTCTATTGCAAAAGATATTAACATATTGACGATAGTATTACTACAGCTGTTAGTAATATACTATCTATATTTCTCATGTCTGTGTGTCTGTAGTGGGCGTTGTTACCTCGCCCAGGCCGCATTTTTCACCCGATTTCGATGCGGTTTTCACCACAAGTTTGCAAATGGCTGCCGTAAGGACATGACGGAGCCCGATTTTTGAGTTCGAACTCAGGTTCCGAAAAAATCGATAATCGAAAAAATCGATAATCGAAAAAATCGATAATCGAAAAAAATCGAAAAAATCGATAATTGAAAAAATCTGCTTACAGAAGGAATGATCGCATTTCAACTAAATTTGACACCCTCTTAGAGTCTACCATTAGGAGTGTTGTCCAGCGGTTTCATGACCACGGGCCCCTAAACAGCGCGGAAAATTGATAAAACCCAAAAACCGATACGCCAAGATTGCGCCTGAACCGCATGTCGGTTTTTAGCGAAAACCGACCGGATTTATGAGGAGGCCATTGGGAGTCACCATGTGAAGTTTCAACTGAGCGCCCCCCTAACAGAGTGCAATCAGTCAACCCTTAAAAATGTTTATCCGGTTGGGTATTTCCTAAATGCAGATTAATTTAAGGTCACGCTATGCGCGGGAAGGAACAGGCCAGTGCGTGCAGTGGAGTGGAAGAAAACATTTGACCTCAAATTCTGGAATGGGTGCAGGGCCATTGAAATTCGGCTTTTTTATCCCTGGTACCAGGTCTGACTTTGAGCCACAAATGACATATTCAACACTTTTGCTTCAATCGTCGCATCTTACCAAAATAAGCACTTCCTTTATTCGCGTCACTACTGAAAAAAAAACCCCGCATACGTGCTAAGTGAAGATGGTTCCGCCCTCAGCAGTCCATTTTCCGATTCTTTAAACCTTTTCTCATAGCCCAGGCCGCATCCCAGACGTGACGAGGAGTTTTTGCGCTAAAACAGCAGGGCTTCCTCCCAATCCATTTCAAAGCTAATGCCGGCAAACGGTTAGCGGCTTTTCCTTGTCGCACAAACGAGCAAACGCTTCATTGCAGCTCCTTGCATTCTCATCGCCGGCATCACGTGCGTTAGAGCCAAGCTGCATATGCAGAAGGCAGCTTGACCCCGTTTACGGCCTAGCCTTGCGCTTGCCAAATCATGCGCGCGTGCGTGAATGCGCACTAGCATCTTCCATTTTGCGTGAGCTCATTCATTGGTCTAAGTCACGGCCATTGTCCAGGCTACACCAATCAATGAGAAGTCACGCTCCCTTTAAATACCTTCAGCGCGGCAGAATCCACACACACACGTCTTGATTTAGTCGCCATTAACGCATCTGTCCTTGGATTAATTGACAGCTTCCTGCTACCGCAAGTTACCTATTTGCTTAAACGTTTGCATTATCCATTTTATCTCCGCGTGCTGCCTCTACTGCGCAGCCCAGTCCATCTTAGCGTTCCATACCTATTTCTACCTTTTCGTAGTTCAGTTTTGCTATTAGACAGTTAACTGCTGTCGCAAGTTACTTCGCTTCTGCCTTTACTACGCGGCCCAGTACACCTCAGTGTTACACTACTTTTTAACCTTCAACGCTTCAACATTTTGGTTGCGTAACCTCTTCCTACAGCGACGATTTCGTGCTGCCAGAAAGCACAGCCCATAGCTAGGAGAAGCTTTTTCCATACCGCTCCACTGCATTTTTAGTTTTCGTATACAACGAGGTTGCACCGCTTCAGCTTCGGCATCAACTTTTATTCGCATTCTTACAAAGCATTTCTACAACCCTTCAAATGGCTCCTACACGACGAACATCCGCACGTCAGCAACTAAAGACCCCTAATACCGTTAACGTTACACATGCAGAACAGGCGACTGCAGAGGAGCACATAATAACTCCGGTTACAGATGATCATATAGCGTCTACTTCAACCTCTGCTTTGCACTCTTCTGCGTGCCGTGGCGATGACTGCCTTAAACGGGTATTGAACTCACACTCTTTGGGTCCTGTCACTGGATCTAACCAACGCCTTTATCCACTGTGCCAGACATATAGACAGATACCGATATTTTCTAAAAGAAATGCCGGTTTTACTGTATCTACGAAGTAATGTTTATTCATCAAAATACAGTAAACATTCATTAAAGAAACGTAAATCTTAAATAATAAAAATAGCATAATGAAACCGATATTTTATTTTTTATTAAATAAACCTTTTTTTAATACTAAATGAAAAAAGCAATAACACAATGAAAACCAATATTTTCCTTATCTCAACGATCATTTTTAAAAATTTTATTACTATTTTTTTTATTAAAGCAGATAAAGATAATATCAGTTTTATTGGATTTTCTTATTTAGGATTAAAGAACGTCATTATTCATAGATATTAAATAGTAAAGGTCTTGACGAGGTCATATTTATTCATAAAATGCACTATAAGATGTAATATGTTTAATTATAAAAATAGTATTATCAGGTAATTAAAATGATAATTAAAATTATAAATAATATTAAAACTTTAAATATAAAAATGTAATTTTCATAATTTGTCGGAATTAATTCCTCCTTAATTGTCCAAATATTTCACTAGGGGTCGCTCTCCCTACACTATAAATACTGGGCGACTTCTTGTCTCGTTCTCTTTTCTTCAGGCCTCGTGCCGCATTCTACCTCGCGTGGAGGTGAGGTAAATTCTCTTTTTACTTTGCATTTCAGCGGACACATTTAAAAATGTGATCTCTCGCATATATCCGCGTTTTCGTCCACTTGTGGGAAAACGCCATGAAACACACATACACGTACGTACGAACATTCACCAAAATACAAACTCTTTACGTCCACACACAAACACAAATGTTAATGACTTTGTCCTTTGTAAATTTGTTGTTTAATACATATAGTTGTTGATATATATATATATCGGTCTTGTTTGTTTTCTTTACAACTTCGTTTGGACTCAACTTGAGTCCGCCATGTTCTTGTAGTTGGACATTCTTCTAGTGGGAATAAACTGCACGTGTTTCTAATTCAACAACACGTAAACCCAGACGGTCCTCTACAATTTTTTCTATTTAATGTATTTTGATTTCTGTAGGCTTTTGTCCTTCTTTCAATTTTCTGGTGGCTTTTTGTTTGCTTGGTCCCTTAAAGAACATCTTCTTAGTTGTTATAAGAAAATGAACTTATTTATTATAAAACTAATTAATGAATAAGTACAGAAAACTTCATTAAAATCGGATAATTGTTTTAATTTAAAAAGAAAATGGGCTGTCTTAAATTGTTTTCAAATTACCATTTCCTTTTTTATTCTGGAAGCAATAAATAATAATAATAATAATAAAAGAGAAAATAGGATTCATGCTTTCTTAAAGGTGTAAAAGCAAAAACAAACCAACTGCCACAAGCTAGAATTTGAACTCTGCTCATCCAGTTCGATTGTATAAGTTGCTAATAAATAACCTACCATGCCGTCCTCTTAGTACTCAATCCTTAAAATCAATAAATATTCCTTTTAAGTACTTAATAGAAGGACTAAAATAAAAGCACGGTGTGATACAAAACGGGAACCACAAAACAATGCTGTCAAACCATCGCGTTTTCATCTTAAGAAACATTAGAAATGCTCTAAGCAATCTTCGAGAAAATTCTTTGGAAAAGAAAGATGGCACAACGGCGACTGAAACAATATCACTGTTGGACTTGGAACTTAATATTATCATTTGCTACGATGTTCTGTTTCAGGTGAACAAAGTGAGTCAATTGTTGCAATTTTCTGATGTTACAATCAACATTATTATTGCAGAGATATATACAAATTGAAGATATCTTCATGATTATCGTGAAAATCGTTATGCCTCTGTTGACAGCGCGTGAAATTACAAAAGAAAATGATATTGATGAAAGGTTTGAGTTACGGCGCAAAAGACATTTATTTCAGTATGAGTCCAGCGATGAATTTCAAACCTCTGAACAACGTTTTCGTCATGATTTTTTTTCTAATCTCTCTTGTGGGAACAAAGTTTCTCTTCAAATTAATTGTCGGTTTTCTCAGCTATCCCGGTGCAAGGAAATTTATGGATTCATTCAGAATTCAGACTCTCTTTTGAATTCAGTGAAGAATGAAAAGCCGAACGAGCAATTCAAACGATTTCAAGAAAAAAAAAGAGTGACGTTGAACTTAGAAGAATTACCCCATCAAGTAGTGTGCCTTAATTCTGTAACATGAATTGAAGATCAGGTATAAAAATGAAGCAAAAACTGTTCGTGACTTTTTAGATTATATTTTTCGGAATGATTTAATTGATACTTTCAAAAAGTTGTCCATTGCATTGTGTGTATTTTGCTTTTAATACAGCAGCGATTGTTGCAAGTGGCGAAGGAAGTTTCAGCAAAATAAAACTTATAAAATATTATCTGCCATCTACAATGAGAGATGAAAGGTTTTACCATGATGAACAATAATTTTCATTGAAAATGAATGTGCTCGATCCCTCGACTGTGAAGAAGTCGTGAATACATTTATTTCTCATGCTAAGACTCGAAAATCCACGATATAAAATTCATTTTTTTTATCATTCATGTTGAGTATGTTAAAATTATTCAAATTTTAACACGAATTATCTCAAGTTAAAATTTCATGTTAAAAATTGCCGCACGACATTGTTGATGTTTTAAAAATGGAATGATCTATTATGACGTCTCTTTAATTTGTATTTAGATACATTTTTTAAAATTTTCCTAGTTGTTCACCTATATTGCATATGATTCATTATTGTGCATAATTATGTTATAATAAAATTTGCATTTTATTTGAATACTACCTTATGAAAATTGAGATATTGCGTGAGGACCATAAGATTTGGAGGGACGCACGAGATCCTTCCACCGACACTGCTGCCAGGATTAGTGTTCTGACGGTTTGTAGATGGCTTTTTTCTCTAAACTCTATTCATTGAGAGTGCTTAAATTTCTATTTAAACCTAGAATGTGTGAATTTATTTAAAAAATGAACTTTAACTTTACAGTGATTTTATTGGCCGTTCACTGAAGACGCTAAATGGATGCATGTAACTTTATGAATCCGATGGTCCGGTTGGTTGAAACATACAGATCGAATGAAACATACAGATCGAAAGAAACAACAGATCGAAAGAAACATACAAATTGAATGAAACATACAGATCGAATGAAACATACAGATCGAAAGAAACATACAGATCGAATGAAATTGATATTAATGATTATCATAGTTTTCGAATGGTTATTAAGCCGAATTCTGTAACCGTTTTGCCGATATAATTCCCTGAATCACATTCATTGAAAAAAAAATTGTATCTGAAATGTCGGTCGGAATATTGCATTTGTGCCAGGTGAGAAAAATAAAACTGTGATAATATTTTCAAAAACCTGACATACGTAACGTTGCCTCGGTGAGTGGGTGATTTGGATAGTCTAGATAATGGAAGGAGTGTATAGATTTGGAGGATGTCGCCTGGTATTAAGTGAGATTTATGTAAATCTCTATCTATAAAAGGCAGGATGTGTGTGTGTGTGTGTGTGTGTGTGTGCGTGTGTGTGTGTGTGTGTGTGTGTGTGTGTGTGTGTGTGTGTATAACGAATGCACGGCCCCAATTTTCGACAGATTTGCACCAAAATTTACATGCACATGCTCCAAGTTAGTGAGATGGCCAAGACCGACTTTGCATTTCCCAACTCTCATCGATAGTGGAAATAATCGATTTTTTCATGCTTCTACGGCAGTTTTCATGCAGTTTGCGGCCATTTTCTACTGGCCAGAGTGAGAGCCTATAGCTGGCTGCCACGAATAGACAGGAAGATTATATAGGCCAGCGGAGAGCCAACAGCTGACTGACACGAATGTTAACTAGCATGCAAAAAAATCAATAGCTGCATTCGTCACAAGTGGGAAAAATTTAAATCTGCATGGCACTTTACTCCAATTGGCTCATTCGCTTGCTTAAACTCAACGTTGATTCTGATTCCGCAGAACTGGGTTGGGTGTGAAAATGTATTTGTTGTTAACATTCTTTTTTCATTCGGTTTTACCAGTTACGAGTCCTTTTTTAAAGCTGATTGTTTTGTGTTCATTTTGTTTAGTTCTTTTTTCGTAACAGATTTAATGTTTAGTATAGAGCTTAGAAAAAATTCGCAGTGTGAGATAGGCAAGAAGTAAGGCATGTAGCAACATCAGCACGGCAAAGGGCACTCCTTTAAAGGCAAGGAAGGGTATAAATATTTTAAGTCAAGTGATAGCGATTGCTGTATGAGTCGTACGATTTTTGAATCAAGCACGGGCAACGCCGGGTCATGCTGCTAGCATCTTATTAAAAGTAGAATCAAGTTTTAGTAACTGGAAATCATTTTGCAAAATATGAGATAGTTCGTGAATATTATAATTAAAATTTAAAAAAAAACATGAGGGATTTGGAATTTGTTTTATTTGTATTGTAGGTTAGAAGAGGTACCTCTATTGTGTTTGAAAGCCCGTTAGCAATTGAATTTTTAATTGTTTTGAGGAATAATTTCTATTGAGAATGTGATTGATTAGATGATTTATGTGTTTTCCTTTTTGTAATCTCCAGGGTGCGAACAGATGTGTTTTATGAGTCATGTTAATGGTCTCAAGTGGGAAGTTAGCGGTTTTTTCTGTGATTAATTTGAGACGTTTCTTTAACTTGGAGAGTATATAGAATGTGCCTGGTTGAGGATGTTCAACAACAAAGGCTTTGATTTCTACCTTTTATACCTTGTCTAGTTTAATGATTGACAGTGCAGAAGTTTAATTTGAAATCTTTGGTTGGATCTTGACTGAGTTTTTCATGGAAATCTGTGTTCTTGAGTTGTATAGAATATATATATATATATATATATATATATATATATATATATATATATATATATATATATATATATATATATATATATATTTAAAGATATGTTTAGTGGTACAAAACTTTATCACTGCCATAAACAGACAAAAATTAATTTTATTATTACCACTCCTGATGATAATAAAAAGTAGAAATGGAAAACGGGCTAGGCTAACCGGTTTCGAAACTCGATCAACAGAACTATATCGAGGTTAATAAAGTAAACTATTTAAAAAAAAGAAAGAAAAATAGACAAAGTGTATTGGGAAACAAAAACATTAGATGATGATTAGTTGGAGGCCTAATAGAAAGTCCTTCTGTTTACAAAGAGAAGGCTTTAATGATAGAATATAGATGGCCTCCAACACTTTTAGGTGGTAATTAGAGTGGGACTTGCTAAGGATGGTAAAAGCGTCACCACTAAAACTAACAGCACAATTATGGCTATTTATAAGGTGTTCTGTGATGGAAGACCCGTATGTATTGGTCAGAATGACCGAGGGAGTGTACTTCCGGTTTCGGATTTTCGCTGGAAAGTGTTGTTTTATTCTAACATCCAGCCTTTGAGTTGTTCTCCCTATGTAGTGCGAAGCGCAACTACATTTAAAAGAATAAATTAAAGAACTATTATGATGTGGAGGGAGAACATCCTTACGCATACACAGAAGGACAGGCTTGGCACAAAAAACAAGAGTGTTAGCGGCAAAGTAACAATGTCGAACTGCGGTAGAAACCTGCTTAGCAAACCTATCACTGATACTAGCTATACTATATATATATATATATATATATATATATATATATATATATATATATATATATATATATATATATATATATCGGGCGTAACACCAAAATTTCCAAAATGGTGTATGCAACTACATGGGATAATTGTCCATTCCACAAAATGTTTAATATTTAAACAACAACGAAACTAATTGGGTTTCTTTTTTCCGGGATTTCAAATAAAACATGTAGCCATCTTGACACCATTGGTCGTAATCTTTGAGTTATTCAGCTAGAAAATGAAATCGTTTTGTGTCAGCCCCAATATGTGTTCTCAACTGCGAAATGGCGAGAAAAATATTCAGGTCTTCAGTAATGCTACCAACATTCATACTCTGGCTTCCAACTTCAAAGTCCATTCAAGAACAGTGAATAAGTTCAAAAAAAGGGAACAGTAGAGAGGAAAACTGGATCAGGAGGTCACGACAGAAAGATCATCATTTTAACTTAGAGCCCAAAAATTTCTTTTTTTTTCAAAGTATAGTCCAACAGTAAGAATAAGAACAGTAAGAATAAGAATTCCAGTAAGATATCTTTGATCATTTATAAGATACAGCGGTTCAAAGCTTCATCTAAGAATTGAACAATTTGCTGCTGCACGATTTGGACAATTTTGCTGCTAAACCCAATATATGATAAAATATAGTTTTACGGTAAGCTATATTTATGAGTATTTATAAGGTAGGCTATATTTATGGGTTAAAGTGCTCAATATCAGGGATAGAGCGTATGTAAATATAAAAGTGGTCATTGAAGTCAACACCCAGAGGCGACAGCCAATCGATGTCCCCTTATATATATATATATATATATATATATATATATATATATACATACACACACACACACACACACACACACACACATATATATATATATATATATATATATATGTATATATATATATAAATTTGGAACAAATGATAGGATAAGGAGCAAATAGAAAACGTTTATAAATTTAACATGTTTCGCTTTTATCTAAGCTTCACCAGAAATTAAATATGGAGGAGAAAAAAATTGGAGTATTTTTTACTTTTTTATGTTTTGTTATTCAGTGGTTTAGTAGAATTCACATGTATTTTCTTGTCAGGTAGCATTCGTGATAAATCTTTTTTATTTTCGTGTTATCTGTTTTTCATTGGTTAACATAAGCAGTTTTCAATTTTGCTAATTCACTCTGAAATCTAATCATGGATGAAATGAAAATAAAAAAAATAAATATAATGTAGGTTACTTACTAATTTCTGTGGAGAGATCGTTGAATCTCTAAAATTATCGGTAATTCCAGGCTCCTTTAATTTCTGTTGGTTTATTCCTGGCGTGTGAAAAACAATGCTCTCTAAATTTCCCATCAAACATGTCGGGAAGGAACACTTCACTCGACCTAGCAAGAAAGAAAGACAAGGGAATTAATTCTCCTGTTATTAGGCATGCAAAACATCATGAAACACATTTAAGAAGAAATATTACAACTGACTTCAAAGAAAATAGACAACTATTAATATTTAGCGGGAATCTGGATTTATATAATTTTTATATATTACTGTATATTTGGTCAAGTCATCGTGAAAATGGGAATTATATTTGATCATATTAAAAGAGATTCTGTTATCGTGTTTGCTAGTGTACAAGACGTATGTCATATTAAAGAATTATGGAGCTAAAGATGTGCAATTAGCTTCAGTAATCATGAAGGAAACTCAAATCGCAGGCTACTTATTATCTAAATAACTGGCTAGTAACTTTGAATACTTCTAAAACCAAGTAATGAAATGTTATCCCGGCTTGAAGCAATCGGATGTCTAGTCGGTCGCACTGATGAGCTGTGATACATCGAAGCAAGCCTTATGTGGATGACATTATATATATATATATATATATATATATATATATATATATATATATATATATATATATATATACATACACAGTGCTGTTCTATAAAAGTGACTCACCTGATTTTTTTACGTAAAATCTTTTTTCGCCAATTGTTTTTGGGGTCATACTAATTTTTAATCTTCCTAATATAAAGACCCCTTCCCGACCACCTAGTAAAAAAGTTTACTCACCCTAAGGTATTCTATTGATAATTATAATTTTGGATATAAATGAGATTTAGGGAAAAACTCTGTGCAAAAAAGTGACTCACTTATTTCCTGCAACCAGTAATCAATAGAAACATAACCGAACAGCTTTAAATAAAGAATAATGGAGGTATAATTTATTTATAATAGGTAATATAGTTCGAAATATTTAATAATCTATGGGTCCTCCTTTATTTTGAATAACCTTTTCAACCCTTTTTGGCATTGACTTAATTAGGTTCTGGAAATCTCATCTCCAAGCATTGAATTGCATTCGGATATGAAATTCACAATCAAATCCTCTTTTTTGCTCAACTGCTTTCTCGAGAGCTTGTACTTTATAATGCTCCATAAGTTTTCTATGGGGTTGAGGTCAGGAGATTGGGGCGGCCATGTCATAACACTCACCTGCTTCTCATCAAAGTATTCCTTCATCAATTTTAATTTGTGACAGGGAGCATTATCCTGCATAAAAATGAGCTTGTTGGGGTCGATTTGCACCCTTTCAGTAGAAGGGAGCAGACAAGATTGTAAAATTCTCGTGTACTGCTCGCTACTGAGGGTCTTTTCAATAGGTCTTAAGAAACCAGTTCCATGAAAAGAAAAGCATCCCCAGAACATTATACTGAACGGATGCTTGACAGTACTTACTGCTAAATTCAAAGAGCTTTCAAAAGCTTCTTCGGATTTTAGATTGCTTATCCTTTGAATTTAGCTCAACCTTCGTTTCATCGGAGAAGAGAACATTCAGTAAAAAAATCAGGTGAGTCACTTTTATCGAACAGCTCTGTATATATATATATATATATATATATATATATATATATATATATATATATATATATGTGTGTGTGTGTGTGTGTGTGTGTGTGTGTGTGTCTGTATGCTTGTGTGGACATTGGAGTCAACACCCAGAGGTGACAGCATGTTTCGTTCTAAACACAATCGTTTAGCATGAAACAGACTGTCGTTACTGTACACATTTATATTTATATATAATCTATCCGTGTTATTGAGCGCTTTAACCCGTAAATATAGTAAAACCTTAAAATCTTCCAGGTTGGATTTGAGATTTGTATATTTCTTTGTGGAACTAAGCTGCTATGTCAATTTTTGAACTCAACGGTAAAATATTTTGAATCTTGACAGTACTTAATTGTTTTTAGAGATATCTTTTGGGGGAGGAAAGTGTCTTTTATGCCATCAAATACGGCAAATAGTGTAAAATCTTGCAAAGCGAGATGAAAGAAGAATATTACAATTTTGGATGTTACTGTAAATTTCAATGACTTTTTTTTCTGGGCGTATAGAAATATATTTGGAAAAATTTCAAAAACTGGAAAAATCATTGTTTACTGAAAAATAATTTAATTATTGGATTTTCGGAGATTATTAGAGATCCGATCAAAGTTTTGCTCGTTTACAAAATGAAATACTATTTTTTTTTAAAGTACTTGCATTCATGGATTAATATATAAATATAATTTTTTAGAATTTCACCCAGATTTTTTTTATACACGAAATGTTCATTAGGTCGATGGATAATTTTATAACCTTGGAAACACTGATGGAGCTGTTGATATTGGAATTATTATAGCGTCTACTAAAATAAAGTAAATAATACTTGAAACTAAAACTCTACTAATTAGGAATTGTAAAATGTTACTATTGATACACATTCTCCTTTTATGTTCTGTGTTCCCTCGGGGCGTGAACGATCATGGCTCTCCACAACTTCCTGCCCTTTGTAGCTGAAAGTAATGTTTGTCTTAATACTATCGCTCCTAGTCAAATTACACAAGCTTCGTAGGTAGTGTACACTTTCTCTTTGCCTCTTTATCTTTAATATGTCCTGTGAGTCTTAAATTTTCCGAGCCCTCTTTTCTCATTATGCGTACCAGAAAATTTAAACGGCTTCTTTCTGACATTAAATACATGTGTACTTTTTGTTCCCATTTTCCTTAAGTTTCCTCACATTTTATGTCCACGGTATTTCAGCACCCTTTTGTAGAACTACATCTTTGTTACTTCAAGTCTTCTCTTCATCTCTGAGAGAAAAGTCTATGTCATGAGAAAAAGACTGCTTGGTAAATGAAGCAGTATTTCCTTACCTGCAATAGTGATAGGTGATTAAGCGCAGGTAAAATCTAATATTTCGAATACTAGTTTTCAAGTCAAACCGTTTTGCGCTACTTAGAAACAAGGATCTGTCATTCACTCAAATCATCTGGAGATCGTAATTTCCACAGCTAGATGAGTTATTTGATAAGATTCCTCACAGAAGAACTTTACTACTGAATTAAGTGCATTGACAAAGAATCAAGTTGAAAAATAAATATTTGTGTAAAATATATTTTCATTTTATTTCTGGTTTGGTTTGGTTGTTATTTTTTTACGGCATATCAATCTCGATGGGTTATTTAATGCCGACAAGATTTTTATTGCTGCTAATATTTTTTTTCAAAATGTATTTCTGGTAATATTTTTTTTGAATAATGTATTGCTGGTAATAATGTATTGCTGGTAATATTTTTTCTAAAAATGTATTGCTGGTAATATTTTTTTCTAAAAATGTATTGCTGGTAATAATGTATTGCTGGTAATATTTTTTATAAAAAATGTATTGCTGGTAATAATGTATTGCTGGTAATATTTTTTCTAAAAATGTATTGCTGGTAATAATGTATTGCTGGTAATATTTTTTATAAAAAATATATTGCTGGTAATAATGTATTGCTGGTAATATTTTTTATAAAAAATATATTGCTGGTAATAATGTATTGCTGGTAATATTTTTTATAAAAAATATATTGCTGGTAATAATGTATTGCTGGTAATATTTTTTATAAAAAATATATTGCTGGTAATAATGTATTGCTGGTAATATTTTTTATAAAAAATGTATTGCTGGTAATAATGTATTGCTGGTAATATTTTTTATAAAAAATGTATTGCTGGTAATAATGTATTGCTGGTAATATTTTTTCTAAAAATGTATTGCTGGTAATAATGTATTGCTGGTAATATTTTTTATAAAAAATATATTGCTGGTAATAATGTATTGCTGGTAATATTTTTTATAAAAAATATATTGCTGGTAATAATGTATTGCTGGTAATATTTTTTCTAAAAATGTATTGCTGGTAATAATGTATTGCTGGTAATATTTTTTCTAAAAAATGTATTGCTGGTAATATTTTTTCTAAAAATGTATTGCTGGTAATAATGTATTGCTGGTAATATTTTTTCTAAAAAATGTATTGCTGGTAATAATGTATTGCTGGTAATATATTTTCTAAAAAATGTATTGCTGGTAATAACGTATTGCTGGTAATATTTTTTCTTCAATAATTTATTGCTAGTACAAAGATATTGCTGGTATTAGAACCAATTTTTACACATTTTGACCCCAGTTTGGGGTTAACTATTTGCCCCTAGCTGAGACCCTAACATGTGTTACCACCACGTGTCAAGGTGGACCTGGGAACACCAGAAATTAAGAGGTGGTTCCATGTTCCTCAAAACCTCATTTTCTTTCACTCTCAGTCTGTTTGCGTCTTAGTGGCATTATCGCCTTGCTTAGGGTGAAATGACTAAAAGAATGACAATTGAAAAGCAGAATTCAACTAAGACAATAACATTGGCTGTTACGAATAGAATAATCTCGTATTGAGTGAATAAACAAAAATAAAAAAGAGTACAAGAATTTATTTATGCAGCGAGATGATTTTAAGATTAGGACACCTCACAAAATTTATTATAGGCTGACATAATCTTAGCAACCGGTGCGCTGATGACTCTTAGTTGATAGCAGACTCAGAAGAAAGACGATTCTTAAGATCAGGGGTCACCAAACTTTTGCACAGAGGGCCAGATTACTGAGAGAATGACGTGTGTGGGCCGGATAACCATTTAGTTCAATAGAAGCCACTGAATGCACAAAAAATAAAGACAACAGACAGACTTCAGTATCTGTCTATATTTCTGAGATGAGGTATTATATACACTATTTACATTATTCGGACTATTGTCCTCATCTTTGTCGCCACGTTTATCACAACGCTTCGGCCGTTGTACGCTTCGAACTGAACCCATTATTTCGCTCACTGGGGTAGACTGTTCTAGTTCCACGTGTCATGTCCAATGGATGTCAGTTATCTCCTGTTA
>OZ038475.1:9740014-9835014 GCA_964036315.1 Acanthosepion esculentum | reverse complement strand
AACACTCATATGACCCACCTGTGATGCAAGAACTATATACACTTTGCAAGAACTATATACACTTTGGGAAAAAGCACATAATCTGTCATGATCAGCAGTTTTAACAACGCCAATAATCTCAAACCTTCGGTCACGATGGCTTCGTACTTCCGAACACTTATTCACTAATCTCACTCACAAAACTTGGATCAACTTGTGGTATCGTTTTCAGGCACTTTCCAAAGGTGAAACATGCCGTGGCCGACAGCCGGGCCGATACCACCGGGAAATCGCCTTCTTGACAAATTGACCATACTGAGATTCGAACCCGGGGCTCATGGTCGGAAAGCGAACGTTATAACCATTCTAACATCAAAATTGCCCAAATCGTGTAAAAGCAAAATTATTCAATTGTTAGACTAACTTCTAAACCGTTGTATCTTAGAAATGATAAAAGATATCTTGCTGGAATTCTCCGATATTTTTTTATACCACTATTGGATTCTAAGAATGTATAATTACTCTCCAAGATTAACAGAAGAATCGTGATCATAAACGAAAATGAAATGTTCATCATTAATTAATCATAGCTAAGGATCGGAAGCTCATGAAGGATTGAAGTTTATATATATATATATATATATATATATATATATATATATATATTATTCCAGGTTCATTTCCAACTTATTCAAGATGATCTTCGCCCTCTCTAACTTTTTAGCTTTCTGTCCTGGAGTAACAGGTTTCACATATAACTTCATTTTCAAGTCTTTTTCACTACTCTTTGGACTGTTATCATTGGATCACCTCTCTCACGTGCCAAACGTCTTATAGATTTAATTTGATCTTTTCTAATTGATCTTTTTAGCTTTAAGTTAAAATGATGATCCCCTTTCTTTTTTGACCTCCTGATCCAGTTGTCCTCTCTACTGTTCCCTCTTTTTGAACTTATTCACCGTTCTCTTGATGGTTCTTGAATGGACTTTGAAGATGGAAGCCAGAGTATGTATGTTGGTAGCATTATTGAAGGCCTGACCGATCCTTTTCTTTTCGTCATAGCTCATTTGGGAAGACACAAAACGAGTTTAATCTGTTTTCTTTCTAGCAGAATAACTCAAAGTATTTTTCAGTGATTGTGAAAATGGTGTCAAGATGGTGTCAAGATGGCTAAACGTCTTATCTGAAAACCTGGAAAAAAGAAACTCAATTATTTTAGTGTTTTTTTTTTTTTTTAGATATTAAACATTTTGTGGGATGGGTACTTATGCTGTTACACGATTTGGACAATTTTGCTGTTATATCCGGAATATGACCTCATTTCATCTGTATTCCACTGTAACAGCTTTTTCCAAGAACTGCTGGTTTGTAGCATCAACTCTCACAAGAATGCTTTCCTGAACACTACAATCTTAACTGCTTCATGTCAATGATCAATCATTATTTATCCCACTTATCCTCATAATCTTCACTTCCTGCTACCTCTTCTTACATGCATACCACACACCTAATTCATTAACCCTCTATATGGCGTTGCTGACAAGCCTTGTATTCGGTGAATTATAATAAATAAAAATACATCCATACATATATACATACCTACATACATATGTACATACCTAAATATATAGATAAAAATAAGCGGACTTACATGTGTACATACCTGCATACAGGGTGCGATGGGTAAATTGTCGACATTTTATATTTTTTAATTTCGTGCATTCACTTTGATTTTATTTTATTTTCTCGACTGCACAATATTGTAGGGTCAGTTGGGCACCATCTGTGAGAAAAAGAGCACCATAACGCAATTCATTCAGCCAGAAATTTGGAAACGGCATGCTGTACTGCTTGGCATTCGTACCGGAAGCTCCGATACGAACATTTCGCAGTGTTTAGGTGCCAATTTGAGGACAGTGCAGAGGGTTTGGGATGAGATGGATGAGTCTAATGGTGATCACCAAGGCGTTAGTAGTGATCAGTAGTGATGGTGTCCTTATGTCTGGTGTCAGAACCATGGCACACAAGCAGGAGAGCCCGGCCATGGCTGTCAGACAATTTCTGAGGCTACATCACCCATCACATCTGTCGACCTAACTCTCCAAATTGCAATCTCCTTGATTTTTATGTGTGGAGCGCAGTTGAGCGAGAGACCAACAAAACACCTTGTAACACCAAGGCTGAACAGAAGGCAAGGATTATGGCATCATTCACCAATTTAAACAAGGTGACCGTCCAGAAGAGTTGCAGGAGATTCCGAAGTCGTCTGGAGACGATTTTTTTAAAATAAATTTATTCTGTAGTATTTCAAGATATTTGTGTAATTTTGATAAATATACAGTGCTGTTTGATAAAATTGACTCACCTGATTTTTTTTACTAAATGTTCTCTTCTCCGATGAAACGAAAGTTGAGGTAAATTCAAAGGATAAGCGATCTAAAACCCGAAGAAGAAGCTTTGAAAGCTCTTTGAATTTAGCAGTAAGTACTGTCAAGCATCCGTTCAGTATAATGTTCTGGGGATGGCTTTCTTTTCATGGAACTGGTTTCTTAAAATCTATTGAAAAGATCCTCAGGAACGAGCAGTACAAGAGAATTTTACAATCTTGTCTGCTTCCCTTCTGCTGAAAGGATGTAAATCGACCCCACCAAGCTCATTTTTATGCAGGATAATGCTCCTTGTCACAAATCAAAATTGATGAAGGAATACTTTGATGAGAAGCAGGTGAGTGTTATGACATGGCCGCCCCAATCTCCTGACCTCAACCCCATAGAAAACTTATAGAGCATTATAAAGTACAGGCTCTTGAGAAAGCAGTTGAGCAACAAAGAGGATTTGATTGTGAATTTCATATCCGAATGGAATTCAATGCTTGGAGATGAGATTTGCCAGAACTTAATCAAGTCAATGCCAAAAAAGGTTGAAAAGGTTATTCAAAATAAAGGAGGACCCATAAATTATTAAATATTTCGAACTATATTACCTATTATAAATAGATTATACCTCTATTATTCTTTATTTAAAACTGTTCGGTTATGTTTCTATTGATTACTAGTTGTAGGAAATAAGTGAGTCACTTTTTTTCCTCTAAATCTCATTTATCTCCAAAATTATAATTATCAATAGAATACCTTAGGGTGAGTAAACTTTTTTACTAGGTGGTCGGGAAGGGGTCTTTATATTAGTAAGATTAAAAATTACTTTGACCCCAAAAATAATGGGCGAAAAAAAATTTTAAGTAAAAAAATCAGGTGAGTCAGGTTATCGAACAGCACTTTATCTGTTAAAATGATTTTCCATTTTTCGTAATTTACACAACAATTTATTCATCATACCTTGAAGATGTAGGCATTCATACATACGTATACATATATACATACGTACATAGATACATACGTATATGGGTGGGTGCATAATCGCATACATATATACATACAAGCATATATACGGGCACACGTATATGTATGGCTGTCATATATAAGATATCACTCGATTGTGTATAATGGCTGGCTGCTCCTATCTGAGGATGCCTGTCTACTAGGGCGGTTATCTAATCCCTGTTGCAGACGCCTGCTCAGGCACATTCGTGTATATCCAACATCCACAGAGCCCACCTGTGGTTTATATTACAGCTCTGCTGAGCGGACGTTGGTTTCTTTGAGAGAGCCTGATTATCTATGATCTGAATGAGGCCAGCAGGCTCAAATGCTCACGATTACGATGACATGATTTCATGCTCCCAAACAGTTCCGTCTAATTTACTCACAAGGCTTGGGTCAACCCGTGGGATGGTTTTCAGGCACTTTCCAAACTTTCCCTAGACCGATAACATCAATAGTCACTTTCATGACAAATCCCGGTTCTAACCACTCGCCCATATACCTACATATCGTAAAATACATCTATTGGATGCTTTAGTACCCATCATCAGTGATGTGTCTAGCCGAGGTTCATTAGAGGTTTCGGGTCTTTCAACATCATACCACGGTGACCCAGCCGATACTGATCGGGTATCGACTTGTGTACCTTCCGTCAGCTAAAATTTTTCCCATCCTCCCGACCACACACTGTGACTCCTCTTGGCAACTTATAGCCCAATCCTGGATAACCGTAGGTTTCATGACTTCTTTGGCTTAATTAACTCCTAAGCTAGGATGCTGAAACTCTTTGACCCATTAGTGAATGGGGTCCAATTTTAATAATACAAGTCTCATAAAATAAATCTATTGGATGCTTTAGTACACATCATCAGTGATTTTTCTAGCCGAAGTTCATTAGGGGTTTCGGGTCTTTCAACATCATACCCACTCTCTACGGGGACCCAGCCGATACTGATCGGTTATCGACTTGTGTACCATTATTATTATTACTATTGGATCCTTTAGTACACATCATCAGTGATTTTTCTAGCCGAGCTTCATTAGGGGGTTCGGGTCTTTCAACATCATACCACGGTGACCCAGCCGATACTGATCGGTTATCGACTTGTGTACCTTCCGTAAGCTACAACTTTTTCCATCATCCGAAATGCACACCATACGACACTTCTTGGCAATTTGTTGTCCAATCGCGGATGATTTCCGGTTCACAAACAGTAAAAAAGAAAGGAAACACAGCCACAATTTCTATATGAATAGGAATATGGCGGCGTGCTTGGTTTGAAGTGGTAAGTACAGATTTGATCCCCACCCGAGACACACACACACAGCAACACACAGAGAAACGCACTCAAACATTACACTCTGCTTACACTTATCCCCTTTTTCATTCATGTTAATCATCAGGCTAAGGAAAAGGACAAGAATATATATATATATATATATATATATATATATATATATATATATATATATATATATATATATATATAAAAGGCTCAGACACTAATATTCCATGGTTATAATTTATTACATTGGAATCGTAATTACGATCCAATTCATCAGACCTAAATATATATATATATATATATATATATATATATATATATATATATGTATGTATACATGAATGCCTGTGTACGTACATGCATACATTGTCTTATCGTTTTGTGGAGCGCACATGTGTGTTGACAACCAGCTTCCCTCATCTGTTCTGACGGTGCCTCAGAACAGATATTCACATATAGAGAGAATGGGTCAGGTATGTATACATTCTCATTCTCAACTCACTAGGCTCACACACCTGCATACTTTATGTGGGATTGTGTAGGTCACCATATAAAGGCCATTTACCTTTTCACCGAGTTGTGTGCGTTCAAATTTCCCGGTTAAGTGGAGGCAGTAAATTCAATTTCTAACCAATATGAATAGTAATCATTAATGCAAAGGCAGAAGGAAAAATTCTAAAACGATTCGATTTTTGCAAACATTATTGATATAACTTTTTCATGGCAGAAAAACTAATATTTTCTTCGCTTGATAATTCCAATTTCGAATGCTGGATTCTGCTCTGGTGACTTTCTGTTTAAAGATTACACAGAACCAAGAGCATTTTAATGGATTCTATAATGTTTAATCAAATAAAAAATAACGAACTTGTATAGGTAAAGTTTTAAATGGTTATGACCCAGATAAGATGAGGTATTATGATTACTTGCATTATTTACATTATTTGGACTGTTATCCTCATCTTCATTGCCATATTCACAACGTTTCGGCCGTTGTACGCTCCGGCCTTTATGTCTATGTCTCTCTATATATCTGTCTATATCTCTGACATGAACTATTATGATGACTCACATGTTTTACATTATTCCGATTATTATCCTCATCTTCATTGCCATATTCAGAACATTTCGTTCGTTGTATGCTCGGGCCTTCTTCAGGTGATTGGAATTTCCAACCAAACTCTTTATTTCACCCACCAGGGTAGATTGTCCTAGTTCCACGTGAACAGATTTCTTCCGGATGTCTTGGTTATTTGCCTTTGACTCAACTATCCAAATTTGGGTTCACCACTGCTGTTGCCCAGTGAATAAAGACGTTGGTTAGATCCAGTGACTTGACCCAAAGAGTTGTGAGTTCAATACCAGGCCACAGCACTGGATGAAGCAAAACCTTGGAGAGTTGAGTTAAAGGGAAATAATTGAAACATAGAGAAGAGGCATGGCACGTGGAACTAGAACAATGTAACCTAGTGGGCGAAATAAACGGTTCGGTTCGAAATTCGAGTCACCTGAAGAAGGCCGGAGCGTACAACGGCAAATGTGATATTGCAATGAAGGTAAGCATAACAGCACGGATAATGTAAATAATTTAAGTAATCATAATAATTTCGGTTCGAAATTCCAGTCACCTGAAGAAGGCAGGAGCGTACAACGACCGAAACGTTGTGAATATGCCAATGAAGGTGAGGATAACAGCCCAAATAGTGTAAATAATGAGAGTCCAAATAAGAATATATAAATCTCTAGACCTATTTCTTTTTAGGTTCCATATCCCGTTAGAATAGATAATGCATGATTAGACTCTCCACAGCTTCCTTTTTTCTTTAATAGCTATAAACTGCATTTTATTGAGTAAAATAGTAGCGTATTTTCACAGTTCTGTTTTCTTTTCTAGCTTGGGTGACAACCAAAGTCACATTTCTCAGTTTACATTGGTATTAAATAAATAGCTGGGGAGGTAAAAAAAGATTGGTTTATGCCTTTTCAAAAGGTATTAGTGCCAGGCAATGGCAACAACCTTGAACAGAATTGTAACTCGACACGGTCTGTTCATTCCATTTTCCATATTAAGCGTTAATGTGCGCGTGGTTAGGCCGTTAGCGTTACGACCATTAGACCAGGATTCGAATCTGACTAGGATCGATTAGTCAGTGCCGACCTGGGGAGACGATACTAACGTGACAACCATAACACATTCTGACCCAAAACTTGTGAATGAGATTGGTTAAACGAAACTGTTTTAGAAGTCGTCGGAGATTGTGCTATCACGAAATGAGAACACCCATCCCCCAGTAGTTTGCTTACTCACGGGGATTTACTGGATTAAGGATCTGAAAATTAAATTCTTCAAAACAAACAAACCTAAAACTGTTGCATATGAATATTTCCGCAGCAGAAGAAAATGTTAATCCATCCACCCCTCCCAACATGAGATCTTTTTATGTACCGTGTCGTTTCAGGACGTGGACAGTCATGCTTCTCTACAACTCCCTAATCATTCTACACAGACAGGAGAGGAGTTTGATATGTCTCTTATGATTGCTGATTGGTTGATTTTGTTTAGCGGCATATCAGCCTCTCTGGGTTATTTAATATCGAAATCTAAATATTTTGAATACAGTTTTAGAGCTTCAAATAAATATATTTTGAACATAATTGTATGTCATCAACTACAGATAAAATGTATTGTTGGTTATTTTGCTATAAAATGTATTATTAATTTTACTGTAAATAGGTGTTGTTCATAAATATAATGAGATATGTATTGTTAATATTTTTATAGGTATGTCTGGCTGGTATTTCTTTATATAAAAATGTATTTTCTTACTTGCATAGAGTTTTTTCTGGGTTCACTACTTACCCATAACTTGGACTATAACAGGTGCTACTACCCGATTCAAGGTGAACCCGAGGACAAGAATAATTAAGGGGTGGTTCCACGCTCCTCGAAACCTCCAATCAGAGGCGTTGCTGCCGAATCTCATGACCTGCGGTGTAAAAGTGTTGGGGGATTGATGCAAAAGGAAACATACTTATTTTATTTTCTAGTCTATTTCCTTTAATGGTTTGACTAATGATTGAGGTATAGAGGCAGCGAACAGCCCTGAATGATTCAAAATTGGCAGTGAAACGCGAAACTGACTTCAATTTGTTGTTAACTGAGCAAGAAATGGCTTGTCAATTTTAACGTAATCAAAACGAAACTGCTGTCATTTTGACATAGTAGAGGACATTTTTTCGCCCTTCATCATTATGGCTGATACTAACCTCCAGGAGAGTGACTCATTGCATCTTCTAGATTTCACGTTTTTCACTGATGAAGTGGAACGATTAAACTGAATCAGTTGCTAGATCTGCTAGATTAATTGCTAGATCAACTGCTAGATCAATTGATAGATCTGCTGCTAGGAAAGTTGGTCCCCTGTGTTGTGCCAGGCTATTTTTCTCGCCAGAATCTGTGTTACGTCCGTGCATTGAATATTGTTGCAACGTCTGGCCTTCTGTTATGTATCTAGAATCTGCGATAATATCGGTCTTGACCTGGCATCTCAACTTCTTCACGCCGCCGTAATATAACTTGCATGTGCCTTTTCCATAAATATTTTCATGGGAATTGTTATGATCAGCTTTCTTCTTCGTTACATCGACTTAATGAATTTAAGCTTACCATTAGATTGGTAGCTCGGCTTCATTAGATTGGTAGCTAAATATGCTGAATGTGAGCGTAATTTCTATCTTAACATTTTCTTCTCTTGCACCTGCAACATGAGGAACTCCCTTTTGGCTTCTTGATTATCTGTCAACTAAATGCAACGTCAACCGTTAGATTCTATCATTTTGCGCCCCGCTTTTTTGTTCTCCTTTCTTTCCACACATGATTTCTCAGTTTCTTTCACGATTAGTAACCCCTTTCGTCTGAGTGACTTCATCGCTTTGCTTAGAGTGAAATGATTATAAGAAGGAGAACGACAACATTTTCAAGTCAATGTTGCAAGAATTCAATTGTTTATAGAATACGTCATTTCCTTTTTCTTTTCCTAACTGCATAGAAATGAATCAGGAAAATGGCTTATTATCTATAGAGTATAATGATGTCCAGGAAGTTTTTACAGGTAAATAGAAATTGATACATTTAGTTTTTTTTTCGAGTAATGATCAAAATTGTAAATTTAATTTTATTTGTTAATTTCACACGTTAATTTTACCACGTTAATCGACAGATTTAATCGAATTTTCTAAGTTGAAAGTGTGAATTTGTTTTAAACGACATTTATTTATATATTTAATTTCGTTTTAACACGCTGCATAAGTCGTAATTTATTTATTTTAATCGTAAAACAATGTAAATTTCTAATTATTTTAAGGTATTTTTTTAAATTTCTTATTTTATTGTTTTATTTTTATTTTTTATTTTTTCTTTACTAACAGTCATTATCAGATGGGGAGATGAAACTGAAAAAAAAAAAGTAAAAAAAAAATCCCAGAAAACACATCATTACCTTCCGAGTATCCGATGAGTATCCACATAAAAAAAGAAAAAGTAAAAAATCCCCCGTAAACAACTTAAATAGAGCTCACACTATTGCGATTGGCTGTTGTTCAACTTCCAATCAAATGCGTCACAGAAGGGTAGGGTTTTCCTAATATAAGTCAATGTCTGCAGGCTGTTAATTTAGATGGGGGCGCATCAGAGACTGATCAGTTCTGATGGGGACGATTTGGTGAGGTGAGTATGATGTTTGAAAGACCCGAAACTACCCAATGACCCAATTCAGAACATCACTGACGACGCCCTCTAGCGCTAAAGAGCGTATATTCAAAGTAGTTGATGCAGTATGTGATGCGTATGTCATAAATTTGAAATGTCTCATGTTGATAATTTCTCGTAAACTACAACCTGATACAGAATACACTCTTCGGACAGAGGCCAGAGACCGAATACAGTTCGTTTATAATCAGGTTTCATTTTTATTGAAAATAAAGGGTGTTCTAATAAATTGGACCGATTTTAAATGTGAATTAAGTTTATACGTCTAATGATTTTTTTCTTTTTCTTTCAGATTTAACAACTTAAGTCTTTGGCAATTTCAACTATGGACAGATTAACAAACAACATGTTAAAGTTATTGAAGCTTATTACGAAAATGGACGTTCAAACAGAAATGCATTTCGCGTACTTCGCGATTTTTTTGGTCAACATAATCGACCAACCGTGAGCGCAATTGGAAACGATGTAACGTTGTTGTGGAGAGGTTCAATTCTTGCGCGCGATGACGAATAGAGGTGTCTGCATTTTCGGCTATATTCTCGTGCACTGCAGCAATGTTTTCAGCTGAACGGCGTAAACGAGCACTCAGTGGTGTTTTCATATCTGCCACCGACCAAGTTTGTTTGAATTTACGAACAATTTTTCCAACTGAAACTTTAACACGTTGTCTGATTGTTAATCTTTCCATGGTTGAAATTGCCAAGTACTTAAGTTGTTAAATCTGAAAGAAAAAAATGATTAGACGCTTAAACTTAATTCACATTTAAAATCGGTCCAAGTTATTGGAACACCCTTTACAAACAAAGGCAACAAATTCCAGACTAATCATCTAATTGTCAAACCAGTTTTAAAATCATTCATTCCCGAATATTGGATATTTTCAGATATGTTTTATATTGACCTTTTAATGCTTGGGCATGGTGGGAAAAATGGCCGAAAATTAATATACATTAATAAGTATAATTGTATTTTAATTAGATATGAAAGCCCATATTGGATTTTCATCTTTTCTTTGTATATTACCGAAAAAAAAAATAGTAAAATGATGAAAATTAATGTCACTTTGGTATGTAAAAAAGCCAGAAGAACACGTCTTAAATCTCGTAGAACTATGGGCATTAAAAGGTTAAGAAAATAGAGAATAGGAATTAATTACTTGTCGCTTCTCTGGGTTATTGTCTTAAGAATTGGATCGCTCAAGCCTAGCTCTGCTGACACACCTTTTTGGAATTTCTTATGATAAAGCCTTCTTCTCATATCCCTTGAAGTAGAACTTCAAATGTTTGGCATTTCCAATTAGAATCTTATCTATATTATCGTCAATCCTATATTTCTGTCTGGACAGGGAAAGTGTCGCCCATTAAATCGATCAATGATTATTTTCTGTTATTCTCACCTAGTTTTTCTTTTGACCCCTTGGTAGGAGGGTTATAATTGGATGTTGCTGTCAAATTAACAATTAATTTAATTACTCGAATAATTTAAGTACGAACGACTACAAAATCCAACCAGAGTGAGTCTTCCATCTTACGTTGGCATTGGTTAATTTGTAAATAAACCGATTTTCAATTTCTAAGCAAGGTCAGAAAGCTAACAGTTTTCGACGATACTTTTGAGATTAAAACGTGAGAGTATTTTCGAATAAGGTCTCTCGTTCAGAGCCTTCCTTCTGTTATTAGCAGTAAGCAGTAATAACTAATTTCTATATTAAATAAATTATTTATTAGATAATTACTTTATTAAATAATTACTTTATTAAATAATTTCTTCTGAGAAAATTTTGTTTTAAGATGAAGTAATTATAGCATTACAAATGGTTCGAGCGTTTCATATTTTTTTACCTAGTTTTTAAATAATTTCACCCCGAACAAGGCAATAAAGGTACTAAGACGCAAGGGAGAGGGTTACTGCGTGTGAATAAAAAATAAGAGAAAATGAAAAACATAATTAAGGAGAAAGAATAATAAAAGAAGAGGAAGTAAGAAAAACAAATGATAACGATTGACATTACATGCAAAATTTTGAATTTTGTTGCATTTTATTAAAATCAATAGTCATAGAGGCAACGAACATAGATCCACCTTAAGTAAAAAAAAAGACTGCGGCAATCTATATATCTAAAACAGAGGATGTCTGTCTGTCTGTGTGACACCTTTTCACTCTAGATCCATCCAACCGTTTTTGAACAAACTTGGCACCTACATTGTACAATGTAAGAGATAGGTTCTTAGCGTAAAAAAACAATAATTAAAAAAAAATCAATAAACGATAAAGTCGATCAAAAATCGATGAATTAAACATTTTTCTTCCGATTTCATTCAAACTCGGTATGTAGGTTACTTACATCATGACGAGCTAAACGATACCTCATTTTTATTTCTACGCCATTGTATTTAGCGAAAAACCGCGAAAAACCAAAAGTCGATTTCAACATAAATCGATTTCAACACAAATTTTAAACTAAAAATTCCTTCAATTTTCAAGCAATCTATTTACTCAACTTTTTATTTTTCGTTGATCTTTCAACCAATTTTCATCAAACTTAACAATTGCTTTATAAATGTATCCTCTTTTACATTCCTGGTAGCACATTGACAAATTGAATTTCAAAATCTCCAAAATAATTGTGGTCTGAAGTGGGTCTTCATGTTGCCTGTTTTACCCCTTCATGTCCTCGGATAAGTTCGATTGAATAAATACAGACTACTTCTGTTATACCAGTAACTGCATTAATTCAAAATGTTTTTTTAATGAAAGTACTTTAAAGTAATTGAAGAAGATAGACACTATTACATCGAAACATGATGCTGTTTTTGCTCCATTCTAATTGAACGCTTTTCGGATCGACCAGCTGGGTTTCGGAATAAAGTAACTTCAACCGATTTTGGAATTCGTATCCTCTCACTGTAGACCTCGTCTTTTATGGATTATGCCTTAACCAATGGGGAGCTTTTAATAGGTAGCACTCCTGTTTATGCCACCACCTTTTCTTTCTGATCCAATTTCGATGTTGTCGAGTAGGGCAGGCGGCCGTATCATACGGAGAGACGCCTGTAAGAACAACACCAGTAACCCATCCATGAAATAGACTAAACCAGCTACGGGCAAGATGTGACACGTGTGTGAACAACGCAAATATGAACAAGGCTAGCGAGAAGCCTTGAGTGGAACAGACTACAACCGTTACTCGAGCACGCCACTGATGTATTAGTTTGGCCGTTTCGTAACAGTAACTAATAATGTTATTCTAAGATAATTCATTTAGTATGTACTTTCATTATTGCAAATATCTAACTTGTTTTTTTTTCGTCGATTTTGCGATATCGCAAAATTCTTTTAACAATTCTTTCTTAACAAAACGACTTCCTCTCAAAATCTCTAAACAAATTAAGGGTATTAATAATCCCTATTAGTCACGTTGTCAACAGAATAAAGGGCAAGGGATTTAGAAGAGGAAGACGGTGATATACGACTATAGACTGGAACCCTGCATTATCATGCACTTTATGGTAGCTTAAATATTTAAATGGCACCCATAAAAATAAATACGAATTAAAGTCATTATTCTAAATTTTAGTGCCGTAGATTGCCGTATTTTCCAGCTTACAAGACGCACTGTTTTTCCTAAAAAATACCCTGAAAAATACGTGTGCGTCCTCCAAGACGAATGTAAGGTAACGCCCAGGCTCAACTAAGCTTGGGCGGTCACGTGATTGGCTTGACTGATAGGGATGTGGATTTGTATGTTGAGTCATTACACTATATAATATTAGCTATCTATGTAATCCAGCCTTTTATAGGATGTAACCTCAGTACTTAGCTGTTACAAGTATTTCCAAGACTATAAACCTTCAATCCACAAGCTTAAACATTCTCTGTTGACTAGCAGCGGTGGGAGCCTTTCTGTTCTTGACTAGTATGTCATTGCCATACAAACAAACTGAATATAAAACCCGACATGACAGAGTGGGCCAATATCTGCACTGGAAAATTTGCAATTTCTACGGGAAGGAAACTGAAAGAAACTGGTATGAACACCATCCAGACCCGGTTACGGAGATAGGACCTGTTACAATTCTATGGGACTACACAATACACACTAACAGAACAATCAAAGCCAACCGCCCAGACATTGTTATTAAAGACCACAAACAAAAAAAGTGCCTCCTTATTGATATGGTAGTCCCTGCAGACTGAAATGTATCTTTGAAGATATTCAAAAAGCTATCAAAATACAAGGACCTTGAAATAGAAATCTCAAAACTGTGGCACATGGGAACATCAAGAATCCCTGTTGTAGTTGGAGCACTAGGATTGGTTGGAAAAGATTCCAGTAGGCTGATTGAAGGGATTCCTGGAAGTCCATGCCTCAAAGAGATACAAAAAATTGTTCTGACAACTACAGCCCACATTTTACGAAGGGCTTTATTTATGTAATTTTTTTTTTGCAGTTGAAAGTGTCATGATGCAATTTCTAACCTTAGGTCCCTGTGCGGGACCTGGAAAGAAATGTGTAAACGCCAGATATCAAAAGAAATAAAAATAAAGATAATAATAATAATAATAAAAACAATAATAATAAAAACTGATATGAACAGCCCGGTTACAGAGACAGGACATGTAACAATTTTATGGGACTTGACAATATACACAGAAAGAACAGTCAAAGATAATCGTCCAGACATCGTGTTCAAAGATCGCAAGAACAGAACGTGTTTTTTATTGACATGGCAGTCTCTAAAGATGATAATATATCCTTGAAGATCTCCAAAAAACTATCAAAATACAAGGACCTCTAGTGGAAATCTAAAAGAAAAATGGCACATGAGGGCATCAATAATTTCAGTTTTCGTTGGAAGCCTTGGATTGATTGGAAAAAAGTTCTCATTCAATGGATTCCTGGTAGCTCATGTACTCATAAGTACAGCTAACACATCATAAAGAGTTTTATCTATGTCTGTGACCTTAGCCTTTTGGTTTTTTTTTTTTTACAAAAATGATAGGTGAAAAATGACATGAAGCCATTTCTGACCTTAGGTCTTTGGTCAAGAACCGGCAGGAAATGCATATACAACAAAAATCAAAAGAAAAAAAAACTAATAATATCATAACACTCACACAAACATGCACTCATTTAACCCTAGAACACTAACCATGGGCATATAGTACCCAGCGCAAATTTTCCTATTTTTAATTACAATTTTCAGTACCTGATTTTCTTACCTAAATAATGTTTTTCAATTCCTATTAATGTTAACTCAAAGTAAAAATTTGAAGTGCCTGCGTGTAAAATATTTCAAATAAAGATTTATATTTAATTTTTTTTGTTGACATTTTCAAAATCGGGTATGATATACCCATGGTTAGTAGGAGTGTAACTTTAATTGATGGTTAGTGTTCTAGAGCTAAACACAGATAACAAATAAAAATATAAACATTTCTGGGGAATCTAATATTAACGTGAAAATGCTTAAAGATTACGATTATATTAGTTCAAACAATACGTATAAAATTCCGCCCTGGATATGACAATAAACTATATCTTCGTCATAGATAAGACGATAAACTACATCCAACAGCAAGGTCTTTGATCAGGAGGTTTTGAGGAGCGTGAAACCACCTCTTAATTGCTGGTGTTCCCAGATTCACCCCGACCCGGGGTGGTAGCATCTGTAAGGCTCCAAGCTATGGGCAAATAGTTAACCCCAAACTGGGTTCAAAATACTATGAAAGTGTAAAAAATAGGTTTTCGTACCAGCAATGCATTTTTGTAAAAAATTATTACCGAATTTCGTAGAAAAATCATATTACCAGCAGTACATTTTGGGAAAAAAAATACAGGGTGACCCAAAAAAACGGGAACTTTTTAACAATCCAATAAAACCAAGAGTGATGGAAGAAAAATATTTAATTCATAGTAATTGAAACATTAAAACATGCCATTTAAGAAACAATGATGGAATTTTCATTTTTTTTAAATTACGTCCTGTAGATGGCGTCCTCCTGTACGAATGCATTCTTGAAATCTGCTGTTGAGATTCCTCATTGACTGCTGCAACATCTCAGCTGGGATACTGTGAATTTCATTCTCGTTACTAAAATGGCGAAATGTTTATTTGCTCAAGGTTACTGTCTCGCAGTGTTGCCACTTGCTCATTTCTGGCAATATGCACTTCAAAAATTCCCGTTTTTTTGGGTCACCCTATATTACCAGCAATACAGTTTTGGAAAAAAAATATTACCATCAATAAAAATTTTGTCGTCATTAAATAACCCATTGAAGTTGATATGCCGTAAAACAAAACAAGACAAGTTAAAAAACAACAAGTAGGCATAGAAACAATTTCTTATTGTCAACTGACTTCAAAATATTTCAATGTTTTGAGAGAGTATGTGTGACAAAAGTTGAGAGAAAGCAAATAGCGGAAAGTCCTAATAACGCCCTGTCACACCATGTCCGTCGTTGTTCCGGTCCGCAAGGAACGAAGCAAGAAAATGTTTTTATTCAATTCGGCACTATTTATGCATCATGTGATTACTCTAGAACCAGGGTTCCGCAGAACCCTAGCGTTCCGCCAGTAAAGCAAGAAGTTACACAAGTACTATGATTGACACGACCCAATATTAAAGATTTGTGCAAGAAACATCAGGCTCAAGTTTCTCATTGAATTTTTAATGAAAATAAATGTAATCCTTTTAAACTGAAGTTGTTTAATACATGTGTAATAACCGTAGAAGCAAGATTAAAATTGCATATGGACGTATACAACATTTTTACAGTTTGTCTTTGTATTTTTTTGTAAATAAATCTGAAGATGAGTATTTTTATTTTATTTTAATAATTGAAAGCTTTTTTTTTGCATAAGACAATTAATTTACTGCAGCGGTTCCTCGAGACACTGGAATGTTTCCTTGTGGTTCCGCTCCATCAAAAAGGTTGAAAACCACTGCTCTAGGGCCACATTACGACAAATCTAAGGGAAAATGAACTCTCACTTTTGCTACATATTTTAAAATAAAATTTATGCTCATGAATATATATATATATATATATATATATATATATATATATTATCATTTATTTATTTACGTGTTATATATGAACATTACAGAAGAATTTTGTTGCTGGATTTCGCAAGTGAGGAATTTGATCCTGAGTTTGGCATTATCGATAAGATCAATTATTTCAGCTACCGTTTCCATTCTCTTAGAATGTACTGCAGTATACTTAAAGTGAAAACTTCATGGAAGGCTTTGATTGATACAGACATTGAGAGTGTGGCTTTTATGGAATGGTATCAATTCTCTTAGATATACTGCAATAAATACCCGAAAGCAAAAAAAGAAAAGAAAAGAAAAACACGTAAAATTCGTTACCAGAGACTACGGAACTAATTTCAATAAAAGCACTCTTCAAATGTTAGAAATGTTTCCGTTTCTCTTAGCAGTTAATTCAGAGGATTTTGAAATATTTATTTGAGAAGATGCAGTTTTGTATTTGCATGTTTATTTTCTATTTTCATTATAAGAAGTCTGATCAAAAAGTATCGGGACTGGTACTATAAAAAGAAAACTACAACACATATCAATTCCATATTTAATCTCCTTCAAAGTAGTCACTTTCTGAAGCCACACAGTATAATCATCGTTGTTTCCATCGATGGAAGCATTCATGCTTTTCCTTTTTGGCGGGGGATGGACAACTGCTGCATTGTTACATTCTCTTGGATTTACACGACTTCTTGAAATATTGTCCCTTTCAAGTGGAATTTGATTTTGGAAGAGGAAAATATCGCAAGGGATGGAACCTGGTAAATATGCTAGACCTGGGGATTGTTGTGCTTAGACAAAAATCACTGCACAACCCAAGGTTAATGATGGAACCTCTGTTGTGTGGTGAGACGACTACACTCTATACAATTTTCCTTCCATGTACTGCTATAAACAACGCAAGTTAATTAGAAATTTATAACTTGCTAAACAGAGTTCAAGGTAAATATGTGCCAAGTGGATTCACTTTGCGTACTTAGGTTCCTTACCATAGTAAAAATCCTGACATTTATTATCAGAATTCGTATGTTTATATTTATTGTTTTACAATATCTTATTACACTATTTACATTATCCCCATCTTTACGCCATATTTATTACAACGTTTCAGCCGTTGTAGGCTCAGGCCTTCTTCAGTATCTGTCTATATTTTTGAGATGAGGCATTATGTACACTATTTACATTCTTCGGACTATTGTCCTCATCTTTGTCACCATATTTATTACAACGTTTTCGCCGCTGTACGCTCCGGCCTTTTTCAGTATCTGTCGATATTTCTGAGATGAGGTATTATGTACACTATTTACATTCTTCGGACTATTGTCCTCATCTTTGTCGCCATATTTATTACAACGTTTCAACCGTTGTACGCTCCGGCCTTCTTCAGGTGGTGACGAAAAAGACTCGATTCGGGGACTCTGGATAACTCTGTATACTTGGATGGGTATCGGTGAAAGGAACTGGGTGAGTAGCGGCGCTATATCGAGTCTAGTTTATGTCTTCTTCGTCACCGAGTCCCGTGGTGCAGTTGGTATGACGTTCGCGTTGTATCGAAGTAATCCCGGTTCGTTTCACGATAGTGGATGCGCATTGCTGATGAGTCCCAGATAGGACGAAACGGCCGTCCAGTGCTTTCTGCATTCTGTTGAGGATTCTAAGCTCGACGAATTACTATAATATATATATATATATATATATATATATATATATGTATTGTGTATTTTTAGGTACCAATTTTTCATTAATGCATGTTTCATTAAATAATATAGAAAAGTTTTGTCTATTTATTTTAAGAAAGTTCCTTTCGTATTGTCTGATAAGCTTAATAACATTATCGTGGAGAGACGAAAGGAAAACACCATATTGATACATGTTTAAATCCGTTCTAAGCTTTCGGCAAAGATGACAATTTCAATATATCAAAGAACATACGGACGAAAAAACAATGATAGTCCGCCCTTGCTGCATGAAAAATTTCAAAATAACGCAAACTCGTATATAGGAGACGCGGAAGCGAAAATCGCGTCGCAACTCGTGACGTCACACAACGATAATGTGATTAATCTTATCAGGCAATATAAAAGGAACTTACTTAAAATAAATAGACAAAACTTGTCCATATTATTTAATGAAACATGCATTAATATATATATATATATATATATATATATATATATATATATATATATATATATATATATAAAATAAATCCTAAAGAGTCATGAACAACCTTCCTAGTTTTTACCTTAACGGATCTTCTGGCTAAAGGGGAAATGAAACGAAACAATTTTTATTGAAAAATCACTAAAAACTAATTAGTGTAAAACCACGTGACAGAAGAAGATAGGGCAAAAAACCCCACAGAGCCTCTACTACAATAACCATGTTTTCCTATGTCTACGCCAATTTAAAATCTCAGATCTTCGATTTAATATATTATAAGGTTCATCGGAGGTGGTTATTGCTAATTTTTCCTCCATACATAATAAGCAATACTTATCCCCTGCTTTATACTTACGGCATTTTTTTAGTGTTTCCCATTTTATAATGGGGTCAATACCATCTTCCTGCTTAGTATTCTATATGTATATAGACAGGCTAGTGCTGTGTTTGGAATTTTCATGCTTAAAGCTACGTAAATGATTGTAGTAACGCTTTTTAAAATTATCTTGGGTGCATCCAGCTATACTTAGCTTATTGAGCAATCTACGTTTTAGCTTTGTTGGTCGCTTCGGTTTTTTCTTTGGACTAAAAACTTAAGGCCCTGGCCAATAGGTTTCGCCCTGTTCGGATGTTTCTAGTTCTTTTTCTTTCCCAATATTTTCCTCGGGTACCAATTTGATCTTGTCTGCAGACCAATGGTAGCAAGTCATATTCTCAGCCGAGTCCAGTTTTTCTCTTTTCCCAACTTTAGGGCGAGTTTATGTGCGGAGGCAGCCCAAAGAAGCTTACAACCCTGACTTCCTTCTTCCAACAGTGAAACATGGAGGTGGATCAGTGATAATTTGGGCCACCATATCATGGAAATGTCACGTTCCAGTAGTTGCCCTGCGTTGTAGAATCAAAAGCAAAGATTACCGGAACATTTTGGGAGATCCTGTTCATCCAATGGCCAAGACTTTATTCCCTGATGGTGACTGCATCTTTCAAGACGATAATGCTCCAACACATACCACTCGAGTGGTTAAGAATTGGTATGAAGAGCATGAAAGTGAGCTAGAACATGTGGAGTGGCCTCCCCAATCTCCAGATGTCAATACTTTTGAACATTTGTAGTGCATTTTGGAGCGACAAGTTAGGAGCCGCTATCCTCCACCGTCGTGTCTTAAAGAGCTGGAGCAGGTATTAATGGAAGAATAGCTGAAAGTTCCCCTGGATGAAGTCAGGAAGCTGTATGATCCCATTCCTAGACGTATTAAAGCTGTCTGTGACGCTAAAGGAGGGCCAACTCTATATTAAATAAATTTTCTCGGAATTTAACAAGTGTTTCAATTATTTTGTTCAACCTCTGTATATATATATATATATATATATATATATATGTATATATATATATATATATTATATATATATATATATATATATATATATATATATATATATATATATATATATAATATTTAATATATCTTTAAATATTTCATTTAAACTTCAGGATCACTTAGGCGTGGTACTTTTCATTTTATCATTCCTAAAAGAAAATACGCCAATAAATTGAAAAAGAGGTCGAAGAAGAAGATCAGGCGATTATTTAAAAGTTTATTATGACCATGTCCACACTGCGTATCACATTACCAGACACTTTTATTTCCTTTATTTATTTTAGAAAAGTAATGGCTCAATTCATGGGAATAGTTGCTCCATTAATATACAGAATGTCTCATATAATGTACATCATTTCTCGTAGACTACATGTCACCATTACAAATCTGTTAATATTTTCAAAATTTATTTGTTAGTTTATTCAAACGCCATGAAAGGTTTTATTGTAATTAAAAATTATAATTACACAATGTGTGCAAAGTTTACAAAGAAAAATATTCTGAACAAAATTTTAAAAACATTTATTGTAATGACGATAAATTAATCTGAAATGTATGTGTGACGAAAGACATGATTTACCTCGGACTTCAAAACGAACGCGAACGTGTCTTGCCTGCCAAGTAATGACGAAAAGAAACATGGCCGCTATTGATGACGCAATTTATGAGCGCCTCGAGATGATATTTGCACACATGCAAATTTTGGCCGTATCAGACTGGCATAAAAAGCGAGGTGCCAGCAGCACGACTGAAGTCGGGAGTCATTCGGCGGACTTCATGCAATAGATTTGGCCGTACGAATTGACAGACGGAGGAAGTTGAAGTAGGCGCGGCTGAGTTGGTGTCTGTTTCAGCACTGCCCGATGAAAAGGCGGAGAAAGAGAGTCACTTTCTGACACCCGTCTTATCACCACTTTTTTCCTTTTTGTTTACTACAATATCCTCTGTTATGAAACTAGTTTTAAAAGTCATATTACCAATCCTATCTCACACTAATTGTGAATAGTATGTGAGAGTGTCATTATACTACTTAGAGAAACTTAATTGATTAATTTATACTCACATTGATCGACAGATCACAAAAGACAACAGCATGAATATTAATAGTATACAAATTTTAATAGGTAACAGTAAAATCTAGCACTAATTGTAAAGAAAGATACAAAATTCTTGAATGTATTTTCATACAAAATGAAAAAAATTCGGATTAAAGACAATATTTTTCACCATTGGGAGAAGACATCATAAAAACGATTTAAAATGTTTGCATAATCTTGGCCCTTAGGCACTGTAAGTTATGTGAAACCCTAAATTTAAAAAATGAATTAAAAATGTATATCGTTTAAACGGTTTTACACTTAATGTCATTTGTACTCTATATTTTGGAATTTCAGGTCGATTGTTTGACTTAATACAATCATTCCTGTCAAACCGTGTATTGAAGGTCGTTCTCAACGGATTCTCTTCCGGCTCCTATCCCACAAAGGCAGATGCTCCCAAGGCTCCATCCTAGGCCCTACTCTGTTCCTTATCTTCATCAACGATCATCCTGACGGCATATATTCCCAAGTAGGCATCTACGCGGACGATACTACAATTTACTCCTGTCTCAAAAACAAATATAGTGTTGTTGACAAAACTACCCTGGCCGTTCGTCTCGAAAAGGACCTCCAATCGGTTGTGAACTGGGGCAGGAATTGACTGGTTAATTTTAATGCCTCAAAAACAAAACTGTTCTCTATTACTCACCACATCCCTGCCTCCCATTAGAATGTCTGACGCTCAACTCCACGAGAGAACCTCTTTGCGACTGCTCGGCCTCACATTGACTGCTGACTTGAGATGGAACAAATACATTGAGTCAATAGCTTCGTACACCGCAAGGAAAGTTGGCTCCCTGTGCTGCGCCAGGAAATTTTTCTCGCCGGAGTCGATCCTCCAAATCTACAAATCAACCATTCGTCCTTGTATAGAGTATTGCTGCCATATATGACCTGGTGCCCCTTATGTTTGTCTCAAGGTCCTTGATAAGATCCAGAGACGGATATGCAACGTAGTTGGCCCTGATCTGGCATCTCGTCTGCATTCGCTCTCTCACAGACATGCCGTCGCCTCCCTCTGTCTTTTTTTACAAATACTTTCATGGTAACTGTTCCGAGTGGCTGCTATCGCTGGTTCCAAACATTCATAAATTTAAGCGTTCTACTAGGCTGGCATCTCGCTCTCACCATTTCACTGTCGAAACTGTTAAATGTAACCGTCACTTCTACTCCAATAGCTTCATGTCTCGCGCCTCTTGTCTGTGGAACTCCCTCCCCTTTTCCTGTTTCCCTGATAGCTATAATCTCCAACTATTCAAATGTAATGTCAATCGACGTTTCAAGATGCCTTGATCTATCTCTCATCCTTCTCTTCATCCTTTCCTCTATCACTCCTATTTGCTCTCGCTCCAACTCTGTGTTACCCCTTGCGTGCTAGTGGCTTCCCGCCTTGCTTGGGATGAAACGCTTAAATATATATATATATATATATATATATATATATATATATATATATATATATATATATATATACATATATACATATATATATATATATATACATTGAAATTAATATTATAATCTTTCTAAAATATGCCAGGATGGCATTAATCAAAACCTTTTTTTGTTGTAACTGATAACATCAATGTTCTTGAAAAGTATTAGTGATGGACAAAAGTACTTAAGAAAAAACAACATGGACAGTTTCTTCATTAATTTAATCTGAATATACAGTTACTGGTAAAAAAGGCAAGAAATATTTAAATAACATTAATGTGTAATGGAGCCTGCTTCATATTCGGAAACTTGCTCTATAAGTTGTTCATCCCTTGATTTTCTGAGCTATTGAATTTCTTCATATGAAATAGACTCTACAACATCCACAATAGCATTTTAAAATTCATCTTTGCTACTAAATTGTCATCCCTCAATGTAAATGTTCCTCTTCAGAATGCACCACAAATTTTCAGTCAGATTAAAATCAATCAAGCTGGCCATTTTATCAAATAAGTGTCTTTCTGAAAGGTTTTGGCTTCATCTTGAACTATAAGTTTATGTGTGCCCTCATAAAAACAAAACATTCTAATCTCATCCAATAAAGACAACTATTTTGAATAAAGAATTGAAACCAGTATCATTGTAATGGCAACAAAAATATAAAGACAACATTAATATTTAATGCAGTCTGCTTCATGGTCAGAAACTGGCTTTAGAAGTTGTTCATCCATTGATTTTCTGAGCTGTTGTATTTCTTCATATGAAACAGATTGTACAATATCCAGAATAATATTCTAAAACTTATCTTTGCTAGTAAATTGTGACTCTTCAATGTAAATGTTTCTCTTCAGAATACTTCAAAAATTTTCAGTCAGGCAAACAAGCCTGACACTTTATCAAATGAGTGTCTTTGAAATCCATTCATATATTCCTTAGTTTTCTTCACTGAATGTGATTGAATATTATCATGCACAAAAAACATTTATTATCTTACTGAAACTTGAACTATAAGTTTGTGCGCATTCATAACCCCCCACTCTAATCTCATCCTACAATATCAAACCAACTATGCTTTGTTGACATCTCAAACTTTGAGGAAGGGTTTCTGCTAGTAACCACCCAGCTTTTACTCCATCTATTTGGCCTATTGAAGATAGCAATGGTATTGGTAAAAAGAACAGTTGGAAAACCAGTCTTCATATATTCAGATGACCACTTCATTTGATTTTTCTTATGAATACTGGGTCTTCCATGTTTTGTTACTTGATTTAGGACCTGACATTTTGTCTTTTTCAACCTTTCCTTGCTGCCACAACACATGAAAATTTACATCTGTGAAGTTTTTTGCAGTTTTTAGCGTTTTTGTTTTTACTTTAGCATGATCTGAAGCTGATACACTTTTTTTCTCTATCTGTCAAATCATCCTTACAAGTTATTTTAAAGCTTCAGTCTCGATTGTCGGCGATATTTCAGTTTTTTACATTTTAGCATTTTAAAGAGCTAAGAATACATCCCGCCATAGACGTTAATGTTTCGACCACCCGCGACTCGAGATCGAATCTCACCATGGTCGGCTGGTCAGAAAGTTGACTTTGAAAATGTCAGCTCGGCCATGTAAGTAAAATTGGCTAGTAGGAAGGGTTTGATCGTTGTCTTGGCGTTGTTCAAACTATTGATCATGCCAGATTATGCGCTTTCTCACAGAAAGTATAACTAAGACCAACTTAGTATAGCTGCAGTATAAACTATGGATATTGAACAAAAACAAATGTGTCTGGGCAGTCGTCTGCAACAGGGGTTAACCAAAACAGATATGTTCAGAAACAAGCAACCAGCCATTATATTATTATACATAGTACATCATAATATCACTTAAATTTAATAGAAATATGTATGATTTTATATGAACCTATATGGATGTGTGCGTAGCGTAAAGTTGATCGATGCGGCAAGTGGAACCGTCACGCCGGATTCAAATTCCTGTCAAGGTCGTTGCGTTCCCTTTAATTGACATTTACTTGCTTGAGAAAGAAATGAATTCATCTTTTCGACCGCCAACTAAGATTTAAATAGCAGGACAACCTGGATCTTCTAGACTTGACTGTTATCCCCTCTAGAGGGAAAAATCCCAATTCAAATCCGGTTGGGCGTCGGTATAGCAACTCCACTCAGTAAGAACTTACTTGTTACAGAAACCAGAGCTGTAACAGGTGAAGCTATGTCTCTATTCGCGATTAGGATTAGTAGGGATATATGTATACATTATTTGTAATATATTTTCTCACTACGGGACAGAAGGTTATGATCTCCTAAAAAAGAATCGAATGAATGACATTGTAATACAGTGATTCCCAAACGGCGTGGTGCGCCTCATAGGTGCGGCGGAAGAGGATAGTAGGTGAGGCGGAAGAGGATAGCAGGTGAGACAGAAGAGTATAGCAGGTGAGGCGGAAGAGGATAGCAAGTGAGGCGGAAGAGGATAGCAGGTGAGGCGGAATGATTGAAAGTCAATCAACGATTTAGAAACAGTTTCAAGAAATTCATATACCAAAAATAAATATGGTTTCAAAATTTAAAATATGATTATTGATTACTTGTAATTGCTTGCATCAGTCCCAGTATAAATACTTATAAATAATTATTGACCGATTTTAACATTGTGATATTTTTACATTATATCAAGTATTAAGAATATAGTAATTAGGGTCCGCAAATTGGAGGAGAGAGTTATAAATGATAATGTTCTGACTTAAAATCCGCATTTACTTCCCTTTAACCCTCTCTTTGTTGTCTTTTATTGTTTTTGAATATACTTTTTATCACATAAAATTTGGTGAGGCGTTCGCAAATTTTAATTCCGAAAATGTGACCCAGAGAAAAAAAAGTTTGGAAACAACTTGTAATACGATAGAAATCACCATTATTCAATTTAGAGAAGATGGAACTTTGAAAACTAACAGAAGGAAAGCAGTTTTACTTTGGCTAAATAAATAACTTAGGAAATATATATATAGAGAGAGATGTGAATAAATGAATAATAATGTGAAGAAAAGAGAATTTGGTTTAACAAATCCACATGCCAATATACTAGGCCCCGATATTCCAAGTATTAGAACTTCGTAACAATAGAATATTCTTGTCAAGATTAGGATGTCAAAATTTATGGACTTTATTAAACGATAGAAACTAGTTCAAAGATAATGCAGAATCAAATTTATCATCCATTCGTGATGGCTTGTCGGATATAAACTCGAATGGAATTCCATCAACCGAAATGCCTCTCCTCTGTTGGCTTTGTGAAGCTGTCAAGAGTTGATTAATACGTCTGATATTAACAGAATCCATATCTATGGCGTTATCCCGTTGCCATTCTAATCATTCGGGCTGAATTGTAGCAGAGATTTCTACTCGAATTAAAAGTTGACGAATCGCGGATTCAAAGGAACCATTTTATGTCCATGAGGGTTGGCGACAGGGTCGTCGAATCTTCGTTTTAGTCAAAGAATGTTAAATGGATTATATCGATATTTCCGTCATTGTGAAATAAAGACCTAACCCTAACTGTCTACGGATTTGTAGAACTGAAAATGTATTTGCAATTATATTTAACAAAGAAAAATAAAAGAACAAAGACGAAATGAAACAAAAAAAACAAGAATTCGGAATTGTAACCGTATACAAGATTTTGATCTTTGATATCACGACAATTTTTAGAATCAGCGGATGTGCCGGGGGTTCAGTAATTATCAGCTTGGAATGAGAAATCGAAGAGCCGTGTTCGAATTTCAGTCGGGTTCACTGTATTCACTTACGGACAAATACCCTAGGGAAATAAATGATACTTTCTCCTTCCACCATTTGTGTATTAAATAGTAGAACGTCATTGTAATTCTCAAATATTGTTATTTCACTATTCACTGGCAAATAAAAGAATTATTCATACAATCCCAAAATATGTTTTGGCTGGTTTGGTTTATTTTCTTTTACGGCATATCAACCTCAATGGGTCATTTAATGGCGACAAGATTTTTAGGATAGGTTCATATGAATAGAATATCTATTCTTTGGTTTAGTTTTCTTTGGTTTGTTTTGTTTTACGGCATATCATAGCATATCATATGGTTTAGTTATCCTTGTTTTTGTTTTTTTACGGCATATGAACCAATGGGTTATTTAATTCTGACAAGATTTTTATTACTGGCAATATTTTTTTTCCAAAAATGTATTGTTGGTAAATTTTTTTCAAAAAATGTATTGCTGACAATAATTTTTTCATCAAAAATTCACTGATGCTAATATTTTTACAAATGTGTATTGCTGGTAGTAAAACCTATTTTTACACTTTCATAGCGCTTTGACTCCAGTTCGGGGTAACTATTTGCCCATAGCTGGGACTTTAAAAAAGGTGCTACCATTCCAGGTCAGGGTGGACCTGGGAACACCAGCAATTAAGAGATGGTTCCACGCTCCTCAAAACTTCCTGATCAGAGGCCTTGCTGTTGGATGTAGTTTATCATCTTACCCAGTACGTGTTTGGTGTTAACTGTTTGCCCATAGCTGGAACTTTAAAAAAGGTGCTACCACTCCGGGTCATGGTGGACTTGGGAACACTAGCAATTAAGAGATGGTTTCACGCCCATCAAAACCTCCTGATCAGACGCCTTGCTGTTGGACGTAGTTTATCGCCTTATCCACGATGCGGATAGAGTTTATCGTCATACCCAGGAAGCAATATATTTTGGCATTAAATAACCCGGAATGGGTTGACAAGCCGTAAAGAAAGAAACCAATCAATTCATCAATCCGGAATCAGCTGTATTCGAGAGAGAAAAATGGACAAAAAAGAGTGACACGAATACAAACAGGAGAAAACGAACAATATCAAGGTCCGAACAACGGGTAAAGAGTCTCATAACGTACAGTCTATCAAAGAAAAATCAACTTCTTTTTAATCTATAAAAGAAATAAGGCTGTTACCTAAGAAGTTGGCAACACGCTGAGGCGCTTGATAAAATGTACGTTCATTTATTGAACTCAGTTTAAAGAATAATGAACTCATACTGAGCTGTGAATCATCAGAGCAACTTATTCTGTCATTCCCGTATGGCAAAAGAAGTTTGATGCATTGGCTCATAAATTAGGAATAATTGTGCAATTGTGAGTTCAATCTCTGGGTCGGGTAGTACAGAGTCAGAACTAACAATACTCAAGCAGTAATTAGGAAAAGAATTATATAAACGATATCCCTACACATGGAGATCAGAGCGAGAAGAATATCTTGACATTATTAAAAATTCAGACTAACGTCCTATCTTTGGGATTATCACAAAGTTTCGGTCGTTGTGTTCGCTGGTCTTCTTCAGGAGTTTGCCGGCCCAAGTAACCCACAGTGAATTTCTAACTGAGCTCTACAGAGGAATTTACCCTTGTGGATTAAAGCGTTACTTCGTGAATTTGATGATAGCAATTGTAAGTTCAATCCCTGGCCGCGTAGTAAAGACTTAGAATCAGTGGAGACATTGTGAGCAATAACTATAAAGACAACAAGACGAGATATCCCAAGATTTGGAAAGCAGAAGTAGAAGGATAAACAGTCGTAGAGTAAATAAAGGATTCAAATCTAAGTTCATTTAAAGTCATACGAGTCGACAGACACCCGATGAAGGCTGGAGAATACAACGGATGAAACGTTGAGATAATAGCAACAAGGTTAAGGACATTAGTCTGATTGTAAATAATGATAACTCCTCACCCCAGAAATTCAAAAGAAAATACTTCAAATGATTTAGTACTTGTACCATTTAAATTTGTTTTAGTTCAGTCAGAAATGAAAGATATATCCGTAAAATATTATAAATTATCTAAATAATTATTTTTTGGTTAAAGAGTACAGGGTGAGATTGATAAATTGTCGCTATTTATCGTTATCGTTGTTTGTTTTTGATTTTGTCGACGGCACATTATAATTGGGTCAACTGATCACTGTCTGTGAGAAAAAGAGCACCATGACGCAATTCACCCCGCCAGAAATTTGAAAACGGCATGCCGTACTGCTTGGCATTCGCGCCGGAAGCTCCAACACTAACTTTTCAGGATGTTTGGGTGACAATCTAAAGAACTCCCTAATTTGTTGGTGAAGGCAACACAGAAGCCTACATCATGTACCTTGAGGAGGTAGTGTTGCCCTGGGTCAAGAGAGTGGTTGCTGAAAGACCCTATGTCTGGCAACAGGATTCTTCACCATGCCACACAAGCGTGAGAACAAATTCATGGATGTCAGGAAATTTCTGCGACGACCTAACTAACCGGACAGCAAACTCCTTGATTATTAAGTGTAGGCCGCAGATGAGTGAGAGACCAACAAACTCATTGTAACACCAAAGATGAACTGAAGGCAAGGATTATGGCAGCATTCACCAAATTAAAAAAGAAGGCCACTCAGATGAGATGCAGGAGATAGAAGACGTGGTTGATGCGTTGTAAATGTTGAAATAAATATGGCGACAAAGATGAGGACAATACTCCGAATAATGTAAATAGTGTACATAATACCTCATCTCAGAAATATAGATATATACTGAAAGGCCGAAACGTTGCAATAAATATGGCGACAAAGATGAGGACGATAGTCCGAATAATGTAAATAGTGTACATAATACCTCATCTCAGAAATATAGACAGATACTGAAAGGCCGAAACGTATGCTGACCGTATGGTGAATGAAAGGAAAATAAAGCAGTTGTTTCAATTAATTTGCACAAGGGTGTAACACCTGTTAATTTGTTTTGGTGGGGCTTAGAGTTTAATACAGAGACCAGAAAGCAAGGGATCCGTGTAATTAGATCTCAGATTGGTTGGATTCCTGAAATGAAATATTTCTATTATCCATTTTAATTCATATTTTGTTTTCTTTTAATAAACATGCTTTTATCGCCAAGTTGTTTTTAGATTCTACGACCGTTAATTAAGCAAAACGAATTGGAAATAAAAAAGACGACCTCTAATGATATCTGAACACGCATCCTTGGAAGCCCATCTTACATAAATGATGTCTTAAGGATTTGATCACGAAGACCTATTAGCATTCGAAATTCGTATTCATCATATTGCTATATTCTTACTTACCAAATTGATATTTGTTTACGTCTCTAAGTCATAACATGGAAAAGCACATGATACAAAAACGAAAATTAAATGGAAGATTCACTGAATGATTAATTGATTCGTTTTCTACAGTTTATCAACATGTCGCAGGTTATTTAAAGACAGAAAATATATTTTATTTTATAAGAATTTTTTAGACAATAATGATTTAGTAATGCAAGTCTTACAAATTAACCCATAGCTGGGGGAGAAGAGGTGAAGTTGTATATTTCAAAAAGGTATTTGAACATAAGTGAATATAACGAACCCAACTGAAATGGGAACTCGACACTCCGAGTAACAATTCCGAGCCATTTTCCATTACACCACCCACCGCTTCAAGCTTACAGTAGCTGGTATTCCCAAGTGGCGACACATCTAGATAATGACCAGTTTCGACGTTGCTTAATTTCAGTGATCGTACGTGTGTTTCAACATAGTGTGGTCGTAAGATGGAAGAATAAGTAGTCATACAATGTTGTGTATACAGTTGTTCAGCAGAAATATAAATTTCGTGTCAGCTTGATGAGTTACAATGAACTTTAGTTGTTTTTCCATCATTAGACAACCTGCTAAAGTGAAAGTGAAAGTGAAAGTAATATAATGAATCTTTTTACTAAGATTCTATAGAATACCATGAGAAGAACATCAGCGAGTGAATTTCAAAAGGTTTTTTCGTTGCACATCAGTCGTCTCTGCTTTTGTTTGTCATCTGCATTTCACGACTTTCAAAAAGTGTTTCTCTTTAGAGTTTAGGGTTAGTTTCTCTCTTCTTATGATTAATATGTTTTTCATTTCCAACATCTTTCCCGACCTTTCAATTCAGATTCTCTCATTCAAAAAATTTCTGTTTTTACTGCATTCTTACAACTACTTGTCTTTTAGACGTTATATTAACGGGGGTTCATTTTGACACGAGATTTTTTAACGATATTTTATCATTTTAGCAGAATACTGTGAATATTTTTCCTGGGAACGCAGCAGCTAAAAATATCACTTCCTTACACACACAGACATATCAACACACACACACACACACACACACACACACACACACACACACACACACACACACACGAATATATATGTGCCTGACGATTGCATCTAGCATGAAACAGACTGTCGCCTCTAAGTGTTGACTTCTATGTTCACTTTTATATTTACACACGCTCTATCTCTGATATTGAGCACTTTATCCCATAAATATAGCACACTTTAAGACTATATTTCTTCATATATATATATATATATATATATATATATATATATATATGTGTGTGTGTGTGTGTGAGTGTGTGAAAAGTGTATGTATATAAATATAAATATATATATATATACATACATACATATATATGTATGTGTGTGTGTGTCTGTGTGTAATATATTATAAATATTATTATTTATATATTATATGCGAGGTACTTATTAGAAAGGGATCAATATCAGAGATAGAGCTAATATATTTGGTTGGATTGATGTGAGAGCGTGAAACCCAGAGTCACAAACTTACATCACACCAACCAAAATTTCTTACAATTAACAATAACACATTTCTTAAAACATCTTTCGGATTACATCTATTCTTTCGTTGTCCTGTTATTACCTGGATGTAAAAAACAAATATATTTTCATACCTGATGATATCTGTATGCACAGATGAAAGCTTTTAAAAAAATAAAAAAAGACCTTGTGCAACTGGAATTTATAAACAGGGATCATAACATTCATCTACAGGTTCGGGGTTAATGTCATTTATTAAATTTGTTTGCGAAGATGTATTCTCGCCATTTATATCATTAACTTCAATATCTGTTTTTTGTATGAATGATTCATGTCATGTAAATTGAACTGTACCACATACTTGATATATATATATATATATATATATATATATATATATATATATATATTATATATATAGTGACTACGCGCATTTGAGTGGATCTCTGTTTATTTATTAAGTTGTATATTATTTTCGTATACCGTCCTGAATATTAAATAAAACTTACTAGAGCTAATAAGATTTTTCGTAAATTCAGTCAGACCGGTATACGAATATGGGATGGGATGGATAAATTGTCGCCTCAATTACGCAAAAATGAAAATAATATTGACATCTCGTTTTAACAGATATATTTACCAACGTTACACAAAAATATCTTGAAATACTAAAGAGTAAATATATAAATATCATCATTGGCTTCTACTAGTTTTTGTGACGCGTTTCTTCCGTTAGTCTTTTTTCGGATGAACCGCGCCACAAAAACTTTTTTTTCCAATTTGCTATACTAATTTTCTAAATACTGTTTGTTGATATATGAAATTAAACATAATTATATATTCTTTTATCATATATATATATATATATATATATATATATATATATATATATATATATATATATACATGAGGTACACTCTAGACGTTTCTTTGTGACAAGTACTTTTAATTGTCCTCGGTGAATATCACTTTAATACATCCTAAGTGTAGCTGTACTAATTTAGCCCGCGAAAATTATTTATTTCCAGGATGAAAGGTCAGACGAATAGAATTAAATTAAACACTTACCTACTCGACGTGAATTGTCACGGTTGACTAGTTTACACAATGCAGTCGGGTCGTCAGGGTAACGTAGACGATCGCCAAATAACAAAGTTTTATGTTAAGCGCGGCAGAAAACGCTGCAGAAACCAATGAAATGTTCAAAAGTACTGAAGAGCTGCTATTTTTTAGGACAAGGACGAGATGATGAAAGCTGTGACAAGGATACGGGGCACTTTCATTTTAGAAGAAGACTAGAAGCACTGCAGCAAATGCATTGAAGTTGAACGTCCCTACTTTGAAATAAATAAACGTATACCCAGAGAAATTCTCAAACCTATAGATAGATATGAAGAGACTAACACACACACGCATATATGTATATATATATATATATATATATATATATATATATATATATATATATATATAACGCTCTTCATTGAAAATGAAATGAGCATAGGCCATCTGCCTTTTCTTTACAGTCGTAATATATATATATATATATATATATATATATATATATATATATATATATATATATATATATATATATATATATATATATATATATATATGTATAAAAGGCTAGAATATTGCATCTCCTCTACCGTGCGCTTATAGCTCGCAGGTAGGAACTCCGGCCGATGCCAAATCAGCCAGGTTTCCATTCCGGCTTGAAGAAATCGGATGTCTAACCGATCTGATGAGCTCTGATACAGCGAAACAGGCCTGTATATGGATGAATATATATATATATATATATATATATATATATATATATATATATATATATATATATATATATATATATACATACATACAAACAACGAATGTCTTATGCTTGGCAATGAGCAGTTCTAAACTTAGTATAGGTGCTTTAATTCCGGGCGAAAATAAAGACAGAATTTGTATGTATTTTTATTATGCTGTTCCTTGTTCAAAGCTTTCAGCTCTCTTGGGACATCTTCTGAGTGTTTATATGGACATTTAAAAATTTTTTGTTTTTATATTCTCCCAAAATTAAACCAAATATACGAAGTTTAGAACGGCTCATGATCAAACATAATAGGTATTTTTTGTCTGTTATATTTAACAATATATGTTTGAATGCTGCTTCTTTAATACACTATACATACATACATACATATATATATATATATATATATATATATATATATATATATATATATATATATATATTCATGTCCTGAATATATATATATTCATGCGTTTAGCATGTAACAGTATGTCGTCTCTGGGTTTTGATTTCAGTATCCACTTTTTTCTTTGCATACGCTCTATCAATGATTTTGAACAATTTAACCCACAAATATAGCATATATATATATATATATATATATATATATATATATATATATATATATATATATATATATATATTCATGTCCTGACGATTGTGTTTAGCATGTAACAGTCTGTCGTCTCTGGTTGTTGACTTCAATACCCACTTTTGTCTTTGCATACGCTCTATCAATGATTTTGAACAATGTAACCCACATTTAATTTATACTATATATATATATATATATATATATATATATATATATATATATATATATATATATATTCAAGATAGGACATCTAACGTAGACCTTTTTAACAGGTGTAATATTGGAGGAATCGAAACTTTTCTCAGACAGTCTCAGTTACGGTAGACTGGTCATGTCATGTCTTGAGAATGTCTGGTGACAGGATACCCAAGATCCTAATGTACAGCCAGTTAGATCAGGGCTACAGGAATGTAAGACGCCCATGGCTAAGATACAAAGACAAGCTGAAAAGCATCTTGTCAGCAGTCAATATACCACACAACGCCCTTGAGCGCTTAGCCTTGGAGCTGGTAGAATGGAGCCCAACGTGGACTCAGCAATTTTCAATCTGCCTGTTTGAATCATCTTCAAGAAGCTAGAGCAAGATCTAAAAGGTCAGCCAATCCAACAGTGATCTCATCTCATAATCCTCACACTTGCTCTATATGTGGACTCCTTTGTAAATCACTAGCGGGTCTTAAATGCCACTTAAGATTATCGCACAAAATTCCATAACTGAATCAACTAAGCTGTCAGATCCTCATACGTCAAAACCGATGGGACAGTCCATTATATATATATATATATATATATATATGCACAATATTGACATATTTGTCTATATATTATCTTAAGCAGCTAGACTGTTAAATTCCGATTCGATTTCTCTTCTCACAGTATTTTACTATTTCCGTCATTAAATGTGGCCATCCCGATGGCTGGGCGGGCAGGATGACTACCGATATATATCTATTTAAATTCAATGTTTATAAATGTAATATTACCGCCTACGTGCATGCATAAGTGCGTGCATATATGGGCAATTTTATTTGAAACAAAACTACCCGTATTGACGGTTCAGGTTATAAAACATTGAAGTTCATTTCAACGTTCCATTGAAATGAAAGTTAATTTTATTATAATTCATTTCAATATTTCAGTTCGTGCCCGTGATCACTCGTCTGGTTTACAAGTTCACTTTTAACGTTTTACTGATTGTTTACAGCATGTAACTTGAATAGAATTTCCGGAATAAACTTGAACTTTAAATCAAATTAACTTTAAAATATTTTTAATATGCCAAAATATATTTTGAAATGATATACACTTGAAAATATTATGTCAAAAATATTTTTTAAATATTGTTTGTTTAAAGTAAGTTAAAATAGAAATAATTACTTTAAAAACAACTGGACGAACAGCAAACCGGGATCTTTTTGTGTCTGTCTTTAACTTAAAAATATTTGAATTAAAAAAACGTCTGTTTGAAAAAAGCTAAAATAAAAATACTGTATAAACAGCTCATATTTTTTAAATCTTATTCACTTAAATCAGATTAACTTAAAGCATTATGCGTCGGACCGACGCCCACACATGCACGTACGCAGTCACAGACATTTAGTATTATATAGATGTATATATGAAATGTATAAATCAGAATTTCAGTTTTCTCAGCTAAAACCGTTAATAGTTCAGGATAAATTTAGAGGAGTTATTTTCTATTTTCCTATTAATAATCATTTTTCAAAATGCTTTCACCACCTTTGAAAACACGTAGAATGTTAAATGCTGTCATAGAATTTTTGTTTCTGAAAAGAGAACATACCTCAAACATTTATAAGAATGTGAGTGGATAGGTCAATAGAGACGATCAGAGAGAGATAGAGAGAGAGAGAGAGAGAGAGAGAAAGAAAGAGAAAGAGAGAGAGAGAATTGATCTTAGTGACAAGCCCTTCAGTGGCAGGACATCTGCTGCAGGGAATAAGCATAAGGCCAATATCTCGTTACAGCTGACAGATAAACCACGATTGTAATACTTGTCAGGTGCAGGTGAGCTATGGTAATTCCTGCATTTTAGTGGAGTCTCTAGTTTACTCAATTGTCTGAACACGATTGCTCTCTAAGAATGTTTGGAGCTTTACAATATTAACAGAACCTTCCAAAGGAGACATGATCTGGATTCACCATTATGGGTCTGCGAACAAAAGTAGATCAATAGTGTGGCGATACTTAGACAGAAAGGTGTTTTTTAAAAGCAGCAGGTCCCCACAGAGAAAGTTAAAGTGTTTAGAAACGAGGTAAGAGATACTAATCTGATTGATGTCCAGTAAAAAGACTATCAATTCTGAATCTGACACGCGCGCATTGCCAGAACAAGGATTATTTAAGCTAAGAAACATTTAAAAAACAATTGATGTGCTTTGGCAGCAAGATGACGCAAGACCTTACAACCACCTTAAAACTAAGACCAGACAAACAATCATGGTGCATGGCTGACCAACCTTTCCTCTTGCAACTGTTTTGGGCCTATAAAAGAGTCACTTGGACGAGAGCAGTTATTTAAGTATAAGAAGATGAAGGGAGTAAGCAAGAAGTTTCTGTGTATGCGAGATCTCATTCAAATGGTAACAACGAGAAGATGTGAAATCCTGAGACTTTTCTGTTCATTTTGGCATTGTTTATGTATTCTTCTGTATATATATATATATATATATATATATATATATATATATATATATATATATATATATATGATTAATTAAACCAAAAGAGCCAGACAAACCTTTAGGTTTAATTAGGTTTGCTCTACTTAGTGTATTGAGCACTTTACTTAGTTATTTTACTTACTCATATCGTTTTTTTTTCATTGGACTCTGAACTTGGATGCTAGACGATTATTTTCGCCTGACGTACATGTTCTCTGTTCTTTCTTTTTTTTTACATTTTTTCCCTTTCGTATTGGTTTGTTATTTACAAACCAAGGCACCAAAAGTTTTCCGGCCGAGTATAATTTCTTATATTTATAAGATAATTACTAGTATATATATAGATATATATATATATATATATATATATATATATATATATATATATATATATATATATATATATAGAGAGAGAGAGAGAGAGAGAGAGAGAATAAAATATATAGAATACAACATGAAGAATAAAAATATATAGAACAGAATATGAAGAATAATATATATATATATATATATATATATATATATATATATATATATATATATATATATATATATACTAAAACAAATCCACATTATAACCAAAAACGTTTGCAGTTTCTCTCTCTTTTTATAATACATATTTTTCTCTTGTTGGTACAAGTATAACATTATCACCTTATATATATATATATATATATATATATATATATATATATATATATATATATATATATATATATATATGCGCATGGGGGGTGGGGTTGTATGTAAAAAAACTTCCTTCGGCTTCCAACTTTCTCACCATATAAAATGAAAAAATCGTCTATCGTTATGCGAGCGACACTCTTATCTGACTTAGCTGAAACCAAATAAAGCTGATTTTCGAATTTCTTTGTGGACTTATCAGTGTGAAGAGATTATGGCCCAAACTTTTTGCCGTCAGTAGAATTATGTGTTTGTAAATCTAAAATACTCAGGCAAGACAAATATCTATAAACGCTTAATAAAGAACCATCAGAATCAAATACATAGTCATACTTAGGCGAACGAAAACATCACGTAGGCGAACGAAGGCATCACGTAGGTGATCGAAAGCGTCACCTACGCGATCGAAGTCATGACGTAGGCGATCGAAGGTATCACTTAGGCGATCGAAGGTATCACGTAGGTGACCGAAGGCATCAAGTAGGTGATCGAAAGCGTCTCCTAGGCGACCGAAGGCATCACGTAGGCGATAGAAAGCGCCAGCTGAGCGACCGAAAACATGATATAGGGAATCGAAGTCATTAGGTGATCGAAAGCGTAACCTAGGCGATCGAAAGCATCACCTATGCGATCGATGGCATCACGTAAGCAATCGAAGGCATCACGTAGGCGAACGAAAGCATCAGGTAGGCGATTGATGGCATCCTGTAGGCGAACGAAGGCATCACGTAGGCGATTGAAGGCATCATGTAGACGAACGAAAGCATCACATAGGCGATCGAAAGCATCAGGTAGGCGATTGAAGGCATCATATAGGCGATCGAAAGCGTCACGTAGGCGATCGAGAGCATCACGTAAGCGAACGAAAGCTTCACGTAGGCGATCGAATGGCGCTCTCTGATGTTAGCGGCGAGAGCAGGTTGTGCCTTCATTTGATAGTCGTTCTCATGTGCTTTATAAGCGAACAGAAACCAGTAGATGGTGTCCTCGACGAGTATTTTGAGTATTGATGATATGGTTCATCCAACATAATGATTTATGTACTACGTACTTCCCACAAGATTAAAAAAGAATAAGTAATCTCTATTTAATAAATACTTAATATTCACAGCTCTAAAATAAAACATACATATATACAAAAACCAGTTTATTTTAGATACCAAATATAATTTAATTTTTAAATATAATTTAAAATTTTTTTTAAATTAAAAAATATCCCTGTAATCCCAGTTAAATATATAACTACGCCAACATTGCGATAACCAGATACATATTTTTTTAATTTAAATTACGTAACGGCCAGTTTATACACAGCATATGAAGAGATCGTTTGCACGAAACTCCGAGACGTGCTATCGGTGAGAAATAATATGTATATTTATTAGTATATACTTAATAGCTCTGCTGTATCACACCGAGTACTGTTTTATTAACACCAGCACTATATGTGCTATATATTATAATTTCATATATATATGTATGTATATATATATATATATATATATATATATATATATATATATATATATATATATATATATATATATATTATATAAAATAATAATAATAATATTTATAATAATAATAATAAAAATAAAAATAATAATAATAATAATAATGATAATGGACTCTCCCGACGGTTTCGACGTATGAGGAACTGACAACTTAATTGATTCAGTTATGACATTTTATGCGATAATCTTAAGTGGCACTTAAGACCCGCTAGTGATTTACAAAGGAGGCCGCATATGGAGCAGGAGTGAGGATTGTGAATATATATATATATATATATATATATATATATATATATATATATATATATATATATATATATATATATGCATACATGCATACATATATATATATATATATATATATATATATATATATATATATATATATATATATATATATATATAAAATAGAGCGTGTGTAAATATAAAAGTGGACATGGAAGTCAGCACTTAGAGGCGACAGTCTGTTTCATGCTAGTGCAATCGTCAGGCAAATATATATATACATATACAAGTTTAGGATTGTTGTATACGGATTAAATTCCCATAACCAAAAATACTATTCTTGAAAGAGTGCTCAATACAGAGTAGAGCAAATATAATTTATTCGAAAATTATAACATAAATATGTTATAAAATCACTACAAAAATAGCCATTTTGTTTCAACACTTCTGTTGTATATATTTATATATATCCAGATACGATGAAAACGAATAGAGTAAAATTTCCAACGTTCGTTACATGTAATTTAAAAGAGAGCTCAATACAAAGTAGAGCAATATTAATTAATTTAGGATACTGCAACGAATACATGTCGAAATCGCTGCCCATTTGCAGTCGTGTTTCGATGCGTATTTTTTACGAAAAAAGAAAAAAATGTGGGTGGTTCTTTTTTATAAGGTTTGTAGGCTTTGGTCCGGTCAACCAATCTAATATAACCTACGTTAAATTTAAACTAAGAGAAGAAGCAAAATTAAAAATATACTTTTTATAAATGAGTCATGAGCCGTAGATTGGCTGCCAATAAAAATAGAGGTATTTTGCTTTTAAATCTAAATGAATCGTTCACTCGCCAATAATTTATAATTGCCTGATGAGAGGCATTGATACGCATTGAAACACGATTGCAACTGTGTAAAAGTGAACATTGAAGTCAACACTCAGAGGCGACAGGCTGTTTCATGCTAAATGTCCTTCTCATGTTGCCTGATGATTGCGTTTAGCATCAAACAGCCTGTCGTTGTGAGTGTTGATTTCAATGTTCAATTTTACATTTACATACGCTCTATCTCTGATATCGAGCACTTTATCCCATAAATATATCATACCTTAAAACTATATATATATATATATATATATATATATATATATATATATATATATATATATATATATATATATATGTATCTATATATATATATATATATATATATATATATATATATATATATATATATATATATGTATATATATATATATATATATATATATATATATATATATATATATATATAAGAGGAATTAAGTGATAGATATGAATGCATTGGGGTGAAAATAGAAAATAGAAATGGATCAAAAATTTATTGGTAAAATGATGGAGGAGCGTCATGAAAAGTAGTGATAGAGATAGTTGAATATTTATCACAGAATTAAATTTAATTTCTAAAGTGTTAAGGCCTTAAAATATGTTGTCTATGAAATCTGAAATTGTTCATAGTCAGAACGATTCACTCCTAGAATAAACGTTGCCATCCAAAGCAGCGTGAGTCTCTGTTTTGCCTCAAAACGGTTCACCGTTCTTTTATTCTTTATTTGGCCTAATTGCATAATGTCGTGGTCTCTCCATTTCTCTTTTTTTAATAGCCTTGTCTCTTTTTTCATTACTTTTATTCTTGTCTCTTTTTCTTTTTCTCGTGTCTTAGTTTCTTTACGTTCTACTTTGTATCTTTCTTTCTCGCTTATTTAACTTCATGTTTGCCCCTTTTTCTTTTTCTCGTGTCTCAGTTTCTTTACGTTCTACTTTGTATCTTTCTTTCTCGCTTATTTAACTTCATGTTTGTCCCTTTTTCTTTTTCTCGTGTCTCAGTTTCTTTACGTTCTACTTTGTATCTTTCTTTCTCGCTTATTTAACTTCATGTTTGTCCCTTTTTCTTTTTCTCGTGTCTCAGTTTCTTTACGTTCTACTTTGTATCTTTCTTTCTCGCTTATTTAACTTCATGTTTGTCCCTTTTTCTTTTTCTCGTGTCTCAGTTTCTTTACGTTCTACTTTGTATCTTTCTTTCTCGCTTATTTAACTTCATGTTTGTCCCTTTTTCTTTTTCTCGTGTCTCAGTTTCTTTACGTTCTACTTTGTATCTTTCTTTCTCGCTTATTTAACTTCATGTTTGTCCCTTTTTCTTTTTCTCGTGTCTCAGTTTCTTTACGTTCTACTTTGTATCTTTCTTTCTCGCTTATCTAACTTCATGTTTGTCCCTTTTTCTTTTTCTCGTGTCTTAGTTTCTTTACGTTCTACTTTGTATCTTTCTTTCTCGCTTATTTAACTTCATGTTTGTCCCTTTTTCTTTTTCTCGTGTCTCAGTTTCTTTACGTTCTACTTTGTATCTTTCTTTCTCGCTTATTTAACTTCATGTTTGTCCCTTTTTCTTTTTCTCGTGTCTCAGTTTCTTTACGTTCTACTTTGTATCTTTCTTTCTCGCTTATTTAACTTCATGTTTGTCCCTTTTTCTTTTTCTCGTGTCTCAGTTTCTTTACGTTCTACTTTGTATCTTTCTTTCTCGCTTATTTAAATTCATGTTTGTCCCTTTTTCTTTTTCTCGTGTCTCAGTTTCTTTACGTTCTACTTTGTATCTTTCTTTCTCGCTTATTTAACTTCATGTTTGTCCCTTTTTCTTTTTCTCGTGTCTCAGTTTCTTTACGTTCTACTTTGTATCTTTCTTTCTCGCTTATTTAACTTCATGTTTGTCCCTTTTTCTTTTTCTCGTGTCTCAGTTTCTTTACGTTCTACTTTGTATCTTTCTTTCTCGCTTATTTAACTTCATGTTTGTCCCTTTTTCTTTTTCTCGTGTCTCAGTTTCTTTACGTTCTACTTTGTATCTTTCTTTCTCGCTTATTTAACTTCCTGTTTGTTCGTTTTTCTTTTTCTTTTTCTCACGCTCTCTTCTTTTCTTATTTCCATCTCTAATTCCATGTTGATTTTTCTAATTCTCCAGTTCTTGTCAGTTTGTGTTATATTCCTTCAACCTTGTCTCTGTTTCTTGTGTCCTTGTTTCTTTACTTCGCTTTCATCCACTTCTCCTTTATTTGTTCTGATTTTCTTGCTTTTCTAAATTTCTTTCCATAAACCAGTCACTGTTTCTTCTTTTGCATGTTGTCTCTCTGATTTCCATTCTTTCTTTTTGATCTGTCAACCCAGCCTTTTCTTATGAAGAATTTACCTTTCCGCACCATCTTAAAGAAATGGTGAGGAAGGAAACTCCAATCACTACTAGAATATACGATAGCAATTAGTGAACTTGAGAAATCTATCATGTTCAAAAACTGTTTTAAAAAATGATTTTATAAATTTCAATGGAGATTTACTGTTCGACTAATGAATACCAAATATCTCCTGTATAGGAACGGCTAGTTTAACCATTGCTGTTACCATTACAAGTGTCTTTCCGTTTTCATTTCTTATTGTCCTCCATACTCTACAAAACCCAAATATGGTTTTCAGTTTCATAGACATCCAATCAACTTCCTCACTCACACACGAACATAATGGGGAACACGTATTTTATTGATAATGTTTGACGCTTACTTATAGGTAATTTGGGTGCTCTGAATACGAATTTCAACTAAGTTTGGCGCTATCAGATCATGATTTTTGTCAACAGCCTATGTGCCATTTTCCAGATTTTTCAAATTACAACTAAAAAATTAAGTCAAGTCTTAATTTTATTTTTCAAGTTTCATGAATCCAAGCAGTTCAAACTATAGAAAAATGACATTATAACGATAGAAATGACTTTAAAAAACAAACAGATATGAAATCAGTTATATATATACTCGTTGATGGGAAAGTGTAAAATTTCCACATATAAAACAAAAGGTATCACGGCTGGTTTTGCATTTGAACTTTCTAGTGCTTGAAGACATATTGCTTGATTGTTCTGTCAATTGGTAACGGTATTTAAAACCCTTAAGTCATATAAATTTAAGAAAATCTTAAATATAAACCCAAAAATGGTTTAAATAAGAACTTACAATCTATGAAATTAAATTAGAAACACGGATGAGTAGGTATATCAATTACGTCTGATTAAATCAACTTTTAAATCACGAAATCTTGTCGACAATAAATAACCCATTGAGGTATTGATATGCCATAAAACAAAATAAACCAAACCATAAACTATAAACCAAATCCAAATTACACAGAACTAACTGTCAACTCTAATTCAATAGACAAAAAATTGAAATTTGTTCCCCCATTGGAATCAGTAGTCTTCTTCCTCATATTTATAACTGTTTCTCGGCAAAAACTTTGCGCCATTTCAGATTCAATCTTTCGGAGTCATTTTTCAATCACCTGAACAATTTTTAACAAGTTTGTATTTTGCTTTTACTAAAAATGTCATATTCTTACCGATTACACTGTGGTATCATAAAAAAGAAATAGTTATCGATTCATATCCACCAAATGATTAGCCTAAATTATGAACTTATTCGGATACAGACTGCAAATCGAACAAAAGGTTCATCAAATTATTTTTGTAATACTTTAATTTTCTGAATATCAGGAAAACTAACAAAACTAATAATAATCTAAACAAGAAATCTCCGTGATACTTTTACGGTTTTCCTATTTGAATTTTCAGAGGAATCTTAAGTTAATGACTGAATAAGTTCTCCGTCCCATAAAGTACTTGTAACAAATCTTCAATTCCATCGTTAAATATTTGAGCTTAAACATTATAAAAAAAATATTGCAACAACAAATTATAAATATAATTGCAGGTTATTTTTTTAAAGAAATCAGAGGATACAAATGAAAAGATTTGAAATTGAAAAGATTTCATTTCACTGAAGCAGATGTTAAATACATGAGAGAGTTATCTCCTCTTTCTTCTTTTCTTCCTTTTCCCACAAACCAAGCAATGTCACTCATATGATTTTTCCGTCTTTATTACAGATTAGAAGAGTCAGCTGAGAGGCAAACCTTGCTAAGAGCTATGAAGAAGAATCATTGGTCACCCAGGTTCTGAAGCAACAGAGCACGACGACGATGACGACGAAGAAGAAGAAGAACCTACATACTATTGAGAGAAAAAAACAAAGAAATAGTAAATAAGAGAATTAAATGGGACACATTATGAGGAAGGAAGGCTAGAAAAATTCAATACACACAGGACATATTCAGAGAAAGATTGATGGAATGAAACAGCAAGCTGCTTAGCGAAAATATTCAAACATTGCTTAGAGCTACAAGGGTCAGCAAGTTATAGAGAGCCATGATCAACAACACCATGAATTAGATTCGCACATAAAATATCAATATTTTTTTTATTACAGCTTCACATGATACGACCAATTTAAAAAAAAAAAAACAGATAAAATAGCACTGATGAAAATACAACGAAAGTTACAATATTGTCCGGTATGTAGCGTAATATAAAACTCCCACCACCACTTCTTCTTCTTCTTCTTCTTCTTCTTCTTCTTCTTCTTCTTCTTCTTCTTCTTCTTCTTCTTCTTCTTCTTCTTCTTTATCTCGTGTTGCTTCAAGGCGCGAACAATCATAGTTCTCCACAGCTTCCTGTTCTTCGTAGTTCTTAGTAAAGTTTGTCTTTTTCCGAGATGGGGTATTATGATTAATTGCATTATTTACATTATTCGGACGGTTATCCTCATCTTCATTATTTTTGCCATATCCACAACTTTTCGGCCGTTGTACGCATATTTATTGTTCTAGTTGGAGAGTTGAGTTAAAGAGAAATAACATCCGGGATCGCCTGTGTTTGCTCACTGGCGATCTATGTTCAAACTCAAGTGTCGGCAGTGACACTTTATTTCTATATAACAATCATTATTATTATTAAAGTTCTTTATACGTTCCTTGTCCGTTCTTGCAGTTTACATTGATATAACGCTTGATAAAGTTTCATGATCGCTTAAGCAGAGCGGAAGCAAAAACAGTCAACAAATCAACTGATTGTCAGTATTTGTCGCTTTATATCGGCAATGCGAATTCAACATGGAGATCGTAATGGACGGAATCGTATTATCAGGCTGTTATTTATTCATTTACCTATCTTTCAAACACGTAACCAATTTGGCTTAATGGCAATCTGAGTCGACGTCTGTGTGGTCCTTTTCAGTGCAATCGTCCGCATTTATTATTCTGTATATGCGAGTTGCTGTAAGTGATTCCATACGTAAGTGCATTATAAACGACATCTATGGATTCTGGAAGTGGACACGTGTTAATATAACTTACATCTACCTATACTGCTATCATTATGTATACATATATAGACGTGTAGTCGACTGGATAGAATATTATTGTTCCGGTCAAAAGACTCGGATTCGAGCCTCGCCATGGATAATCTCTCAAGGAAGTGACTTCTTGATAATGTCTAGGGAGGACAGGTTGTTAACCGTGCCACTGTTGGGAAGTGCCTGAAACCTTCTACAAGCTTTGTGAGTGAAATTGGGTCTCTGCATACGATACCAAAGTATATGGGTGAACCCCACCCTAAATCTGGACGACTAGGGCCTGATACCTCAAAAATCGAAGTGAATAAGCTTTCATTGTCACCGAGCGAACCCTAAATTCTCACCAGTCACAATGAATTGTATTTTTAAAGCTGGTTCACCCCAAGTAGGGCAGAAAAGTCACTAAAACACAAGGTGTAACTGGGCGTTGAAGAATTAAAAAAACAGTCATTACTAAGAAACGAGAAAAAGGAGAAAGTAATCAGGAGGACAGAAAATAACGATTGACATTGCATTTAAATTTTTGAACATTAAAGTTGGCTGGGGAGTAAGAAGTTAAAAGAGAGTTCCGCCGATGAGAAGTGCGAGAAAAGAAATTGTTAGCCTAGAACTTAGAGTTACATCTAACCAACTCAACTGTTAATTGATGAGCCAATCTAGTACTGCGCTTAAATTAAAAAAGTATAGGTCCTATAGCAAAGAACTCACCCTAACAATTATGATGAAAGTATGTATTCCACTGTCAAAGTTTCCTTGCTTTGAGCGTCTATTGCGTCTCAAGTTCATCCTAGACATCAAGAGAAAATCGTATGTACAATCCATAGTCTAGAAAAATGGTTGAGTTCTTATACCACACCAGGAATTATCTGACTCTATCTGCCATGCTCTATCAGACACAAAACAATTCTCTCTTTTCAGCTTAGGCAGAGTTCAAATGCATCTACGCGGATTTGTGGGGGATTAATTATTTTCCACCCTTTCACGCAGGCACCATGATTTGTGCATCCGTCTGCTCTATCGCTATTTCCATGTAAAATGTTCTGACTTGCTTCATTACTTAGTTCCACCAGTTCAGACCTTCACAGCTCGAACCCGCCATGCCACGTACACAGGGTCGAATCATCCTCATCCTCATCGTATTCCACTGGTACGAAGGAAATTTAATTCTGACAGCTTCAACTGGAGCGCCGCTGCTTTGTGGAACTATAGAGGTTGTTTCCCCAACCGCTACAATCATAACCTCTACAAGTCTAGGGTAATTATCCACCCTACATAGCCTCGTAATCTTCTATTCTTACGTAGATAAAACGATACTATTCAATATTCAGTAACAATTGAGCTAGAGTGGCTCTTGGGCCTTGTATTAGGTAAAAGATTACATAAGATATGAACCGATTTAGAAACCGTCAATGTTTACAGTAGTACGGTCTGAGGTCAATGTTCTGGTTTTGTTAACCTGAACGCGCCAGATTATACTCCCCCCCACCATAAACCAACACCTGTTCAGCGTAATATACCTTATAAACCGTGAGCGGACTTTTGGAACAGGGGTTAGCTAGTCACCCTTGGGGATGAGCGTACTTATAAATAAGCAACCAGCTGTTGTAGCATACCTACGGACGATAATGTCCCCATTCACATAAAGACAGTAGTAAATACTGTATGTTGGTCTGCAGCTGTGCTGGTTAAACTCCCTGCATCCGAGTAGAGAGAATCCCCAGACGAGGCTATGTCGAATGGCAGCTACCCGACCTCGTTTATATAAGAGGGCGATGAGAAATTTTGGTCGAGCCTACGGGCTCGGATACCCCACATAAAATTTGTCCTTGTGCCACATCTGACCGCGTGGGGCGGTTGGTAAATATCCTGAAGTTGGAGATTCGTCTCCAGCTGTGCGAGTCAAACTCTCTGCTTCTGGGCTGAGAGGATCCCCGGACGTGGCTATGTCGAAGGGCAGGGACTCGTCTCGAGAAACAGCTACCCGATCCAGTTTTATACCGTGTCTACTGGGAATTTTTGGCCGAGCCTACGGACTCGGATACCCTACATTAAATTCGGCCTTGTGCCACATCTGACCACGTAGGCGGTTCGTAGATATCCTACAGTTGAAGATTCATTGTGGAATTCACTTGACTCAATTCTAGCAGTTGACTACTACTTCTACACGCCGCTGGCGAATGTCATATGTGTTGTTCTTGTCTTAAGTATTATCGTTCATTACTTCGTGTGGTTTGGTTTGTTTTACGGCATATCAACCTCAATGGGTCATTTAATGCCGAAAAAAAAATTTATTTCTGGTAATATTTTTTCTTCAAGAATCTATAGCTGGTAACGTCTTTTTCCCTCAAAAATGTATAGCTGGTAATATTATTTTTCAAAAACGTATAGCTGGTAATATTATTTTTTTCAAAAACGTATAGTTGGTAATACTATTTTTCCAAAACATACAGCTGGTAATATTATTTTTCCAAAACGTATAGCTGGTAATATTTTTTTTCAAAAACGTATAGCTGGTAATATTATTTTTTTCAAAAATGTATAGCTGGTTATATTATTTTTTTCAAAAGTATATAGCTGGTAATATTATTTTTCCAAAAATGTATAGCTGGTAATATTATTTTCCCAAAACATATAGCTGGTAATATTTTTTCAAAAAACGTATAGCTGGTAATATTTTTCAAATACGTATAGACGGCAACACTATTCTTTCAAAAAAACAAATGTAGCCGGTAATATTTTTTCAAAATTGTACAGTGGCAATATTATTTTTCCAAAAACGTATTATCAGAGGCCTTTTTGTTGGACGTAGTTTATCGTCATACCCAGGAGGCGGATGTAGTTTATCGTTATACCCAGGACGTGCACACACCCTGGGAGTTAACTATTTGCCCATAGTTGGGACCCTAACAGGTGCTACCACTCCGGGTCAGGGTGAACCTGGGAACACCAGCAATTAAGAGGTGGTTCCACGCTCCTCAAAACCTTCTGATCAGAGGCCTTGCTGTTGGATGTAGTTTATCGTTTTACCCGGGACTCGGGTGCAATTTAACGTCATACCCAGGACGATAACCTTCGCGTGATTATTCTATTCAGTAACCTTCCCTAGGTTACAACAAATACGTATAAAGCCACTATACATAAGTTCATGTAAGTGTGTGCGTCGTGTGCTTAAATTTATAGTCGCTAATGTTTTCATTAACTCATAAAACATCGACAGACTGCATACGAAAGTTTCCCGGTGCAATTTTACAAAAATATTAGAGTTGCGTATCAAAAGCGTTCGATTGTGAACAAGTGAACGTCCTTCATAGTCACTTGTACAACGGATTAAATGTGGCACATCGTTTACAAGGCAGAATTCGGAAACTACCAATGTGGCTATATTATGAACTAATCGAACAGAAAAGTTAAAATTCTTTTAAATCAACTAAACGTAAGGCGGTAGAATAATTTAAAATCAACAAGATCGGGAAATATAAACATTTTTAAGCATTTCACCCCAAGCAAGGCGGGAGTGCCACTAGCGCGTCAGGGGTTACAGAGAATGAAAGCAAGAATAAAGAGGGATGTTTGAGGAAAGGATATAGAGAAGGACAGGGATCAGGATCAAGGCATCAGAAGATGTCGATTGACATTACATTTGAATATTTGAAGATTATAGCCATCAGGGAAGAAAGTGATAGGGAGTTCCACTGATAGGAGGTGCGAGATAAGAAGCTGTAACGTGAATATCCTGCTGTTAAATTTTGTATTTATTTATTTATTTATTTTTAAGCAAATCATCCTAAGCAAAGCAGGAGTGCAACTAGCACACAAAGGGTTACAGAGAGTGAGAGTAAGAGTAAAGAGGAGTGTTTGGGAAAAGGAAAAAGATAAGAACAGGGATCAAGGTCAAGGCATCAGAAGATGTCGATTGACATTACATTTGAATATTTGAAATTTGAAGCTATCAGGGAAGCATTTAGGAGGAAGGGAGTTCCAGTGTCGGGAAGTGCAAGAGAAGAAGCTGTTGGAGTAGAAGAGGTGGTTACATTTAACAGTTTCGACAGTGAAAGGGTGGGACCGAGATGCCAACCTAGTAGCATTAAATTCATGCATTTGGGGTACCAGTGAAAGTAGCTCATCAGGGCAGTTGCCATGAAAATATTTGTAGAAAAGAAAGAGGGAAGCCACATCACGTCTGTGAGAATGTGGGTGGAGTCCAGATGCTGGGTCAGGACCTATCACATTGTATATCCGTCTTTGGATTTTGTCGAGAACCTCGAGGTGAACAGCGGGGTCACTAGGCTTCAATGCAAGAACGAATAGTAGATTTGTATATCTGAAGGATGAACTCAGACGAGAAAAACCTTCTGGCACGACTCAGAGAATCAAAAAACTGATTTCAAATTCAATTTTGCGATTTTTTTCCATTTATCGGCTTCCATGCGCGGGCAAATTTGAGATAAAGCCAGTTAAATTTGCTAGAGTGAGAGACAAAATTAGTTCGATCTCTGGCATTTTTTCTTTTTGGACGTCTCGGGGATTGCCTCTGATTCTCCCACTTTAATTGCTATGGAAGGGGGGGTAATTCCTGCTGGGCGATGCCCCCCCACTCACTGGAAGGGAACATAAATACCCATATTAGTGCAGTTTGAGGTTTTAGAATTTGTCCTTATTTCTTTCTGTCTCCAAAATTAGTGCTCTAGTATTAATTTGATACAAATAGCACGGGTTATATAAATGTGCTGTTAAAAGTCAAACTTCAAAGAATATAAAAAGGATGTTAAAATCCGATATTTTATAAGATTCGTTAGAATTAGTCATAACGATACAAATATTAATTTGGAGTTTCCAGTTTTACCTTTTGCAAAATTTGAACCAACATTTCGAAATGACAGTGAAGTTTCCTCGACTCCTTTCGTTTCGTTTATACTCTCAAAACTGTTTACAGAAAAAGGATAATTTTACCTTTTGATGACAACAAAAAGACGAATGTAAAACGTACATCTGTCTTTTATGTTTAATCTAATGAGAAAATATAATGGTGAAAGCACAAGAGAAGGTGACAGTAGCTTATAGTATGATGACCTAAATGAATAAATGTTTCGGAAATGTTTAGCGGAGTTTAAGTTAGAGGGTTCAAGACTCCCAGAGAAAACCTTACAAGTTGAAAACTAATCAACTGAAAATTGTTGAAAGGTGAACAAGCGGAAAATAATGTTGGAAGTCAATTAGTCAATTGGTTTGAATGGCGAAAAGAAAGTGAAAAGGTAATAAGAAAATTGCGCTTTAAGATTTTTATGCTGTTTTCATATTTGAATTGTCTGTCCACTGACATTATATCGCTAAATTGTTTGTATACTTGAAACACAGGCTTGAAAATGGAAATATTCTCAAGGACACATAGCACAGTGGATAAAGGCGTTGGTTAGATCCAGTGACAGGACCCAAAGAATGTGAGTTCAATACCCGGTTAAGGGAGTGGAGAACTTGGAGAGGGGAATTAACAGGAGGTAACTGACATCCATTAAACGTGTAACTAGAACAGTCTACCATAGTGAGCGAAATAAAGGGTCCAGTTCGACACCTGGAGAAGGCCGGAGCGTACAACGGTTGAAACGTTGTAATAAATATGGTGACAAAGATGAGGACAATAGTCCGGCTAATATAAATAGTGTATATATATATATATATATATATATATATATATATATATATATATATATATATATATACTCTACACTCCCCGTCGAATTCGACGTAAGAGAGTCAAGCAGATCAATTCCTAGGAACCGACATCCCGAGACCAGCGCATGAGATATGATTATAGTAGTGAACGCTTTGTGCAGAACCATCCACACTTTTAGAAGGGCCGAATGCAGAGATCTGGTGCACTGCGTGCCACAAGGTTCCCAAACGACTCTTCGCAGGTTTTGAATTCAGAGTTGTCCTTCTCCTAGACCAGTTGCCATCCAAGGCTATAGAACCCTGTCTGTCCTGCTATTTACCCATAGGCGGTGGGAGAAGAAGAGGATTCATTACTTTCCCAAGGGTTTTAGCACGTAAGTGAATGAGATGGATTCCTCAATCCGAACCGCTATACACCGTGCCTCACACACACACACACACACACACACACACACACACACACACACACACATATATATATATATATATATATATATATATATATATATATATAGCCCGATGATTGCGTTTATCATGAAACAGAATGTCGTTCTAGGTGTTAAATTCAAACTACAATTTTATATATCAAGCAGTCCATGATTCAGTGATTGGACAGCATTTGCTCGACAGCCATGTTTGTTTCACCGATTATGAAGGCCCTTGGTTCTCAATATTACACAGTGCTCGCTCGGTATACCATCTCCGAGTCCTGGAGGCGGTATTTATAAAATTCCATCAGCCTAGCCAGTGCAGACAGAAGGAGCATTTTAGACGTTCCTTGCGTTTGTTGGAGGGACTGTGAGTGTCTTTTTTCCTTTTTATACTCTTGTGAAACTTGCTGTTTTCACCCCCTTTTGAATTTTAATTGTTTGTAATTAATATTTATCTCTTTTTTAATCACATTCCAACTTTTCCTCGCCATTCGTTATATTTAATGTGTCTTTGATTGTTTTCCAATTTGCCAACGTATACCTTTGAAAAAAGTGTTGGTCGAAAGGTACCTAAGGTATAAAATGATGTCCGTTTTGTTTAAATCTAAATTTTATATTTACATACATTCTACCCTGATAGCACTTTAACATGTTAAGGGTAGGTCCGTAAAATCTCGTGTTTCCGAACATAAACGAGATATTCGCCTCGGTAATTTAAATAATGCTTTATTTGTACACTTAACTAAATCTGATCTAAATTTCGATTTTGACTCTGTAAAGATTTTAAAATATATTCATAATAAAAACCTTAGACGGATTTATGCGACAGGCATAATATCCACTTCACGTACGGTAAATACTAGACCCGTCTTCTTTAACATCTCCCCTTTCCTGGCAAGATTAATGCTTGACAAATGTACTTATAAGCTCTAGATTCAAATAGAATTCCTCTTTTTCATTTAAGATAAAGTCTCTATCTTGGGAGTGCGTTTTTCGCAGCATCGGCCGCGTGAGGCCAACGTGACCGAATCCCCAAAAAAAGGAACGCTGACTTTAGAATTTCAGTTGTTCTGTTTCTGATTAGTCTTGTGTCTATCGTCTCTTCATGTTGACTTAAATATCGTCTAATCCTAAGTATGTTTCTAATAACCATGCCCTGAAGATGGTCTACTAGACCGAAACGTCTGGCGTCGACAGTAAAACAACATTAAAACAGTAAACTTGCATATTCGTATTTTGTTTTGTCTTTTCCATATTTTTCATCATACAGTCGGATCTACATCCACATATTTGCTTATATATATATATATATATATATATATATATATATATATATATATATATATATATATATATATATATGTATAGGTAATAATTCGTTGGTATATAATCCAGGTGAATCTTAATAATATAAAATATTAAAACTAATCCACAAAAAGAGCTCATTGTGTTTACTATAACAGAGCATATAAGTTACATAATAGAGAAATCCGAAATTACCTCATAAGAATAGCTATTTCAAACAAACGTTACTACCATGAACAAGAAGATATATTTATTGATTTTGTTAAAACCCAAATTGCTATGATCAGAAGATTTGCAATCAGTAAACACTGTTTCTTTTTAGTGTTTTATAGTTGCTTTGCAATACATTGTTTTATATCTGCTTTATCTTGCTATTGTCTTATAGTTGCTTTACAATGCTATTGACTTTAGTTGATTTACCTTGCTATTGTCTTATAGTTGCTTTACAATGCTATTGACTTTAGTTGCTTTACCTTGCTATTGTCTTATAGTTGCTTTACAATGCTATTGTCTTATAGTTGCTTTACAATGCTATTGACTTTAGTTGATTTACAATGCTATTGACTAGTTGATTTACAATGATATTGACTTTAGTTGATTTACCTTGCTATTGTCTTATAGTTTCTTTACCTTATATATTTCTTGCATCATTTTGCTTTCTTCTTAAATTTATTGTATTTGTTATTGGTAATTTTGTCAGTTCCACTTAAAAGTGCCCACTTTTTCAACAGAGGTAAACAGGATTTATTGACGAGTACGAGCCAACAGAAGGGATAATGTGGTACAAATTTCAGAAAGCTTTCATCATGGCGAAGAAAGAAAAACTTCACAAAACACAACTCACCGACTTTTGCTGCGTATAGGGCTCTGTAGCTGCTTGCTAGTTAGAGTGCCGACAAAAACCGAAAGCATCATTAATGGGCACGCGTGCGTCGCAAATAGACATTGTCTCAATGAAAGAAGTTCACTTGATCTAATGACTTTAGCTTTATTCTATATAAGGCAGTTTGCAAGGTACATGGGCACTGATGGGACGTTTAGTTTCGGTGAGTTACTCATTGCGCTTTTCTCGGACTAATGTTTATTCTGATATTAAGTGGAAAGATTATCTTTAATCAATTGCTAAGTCTGCAGCTAAGAAATTTGTTTCACTATGTCGTGCTAGACAATTTTTTTTCGCCAGAATCTCTCTTACATATTTATACGTCCACCATTTATCCATCCTTAGATTATTGTTGCTACATCTGATCTGGTGATCCTGCTATATATTTACAGATTTTTGATAAAACCCAAAGAATAATCTGCAATGTTATCGGCCCTGACCTGGCACCTCGGCTTCAGTCCCTTTTCAACCGCCGTAAATGAGCTTCCCAGTGCCTTTTCTATAAATACTTTCATGGTAATTGTACTGACGAACTTCCCGCTATGGTACCTACACTTTACGCGCAGTGGCGTCAAGGTATCATCATTTTACAGATGAAATGGTGAGATGTAACCGTAAGTTCTATGGTAATAAGTTATTCTATCGTACTTCTTTCTTGTGGGACTCTCTTCCGGTTTCTTGCGTCCAAGTTAAGTTATCTTTTGGCTTAATTCCTGTTCTTTTATTGTCCTTTCTCCTCAATAGTAATTTTACTCATATTCTCTAACACTTATGTTCAAATCATTGTTGAGGCTTCTACCCATAACGAACCATTGACCAGCATATATAAACAGACGAACCAAAACACAATAAGGATAGCCTGAAAATAGTATTTAAGCATTAAACAGACTGTCGCCGCTGAGTTTTGACTCCAATGTCCACTTTTATATTTACATACGCTCTATCCCTAATATTGAGCACTTTAACCCATAAATATAGCCTACCTTAAAACTATATTTTTTATCATATATATATATATATATATATATATATATATATATATATATATATAAGTTTTATTATAAAATATTATAATAAAAACATGTTGAAATCGCTACGCAAAAGCTTTCATGTTTCAATACTTTGGTTTTATTTCTCCTATTGAAACATGAAAGCTATTGTGTAGCGATTTGATGTGTGGGTTTGTAAACAGTGACTATTACGGCTAATAATGCAAGACTCTTCGGTAAATCGAATCGAGTTCTCTCAGTCACTGTGTGTTTATCTAAAAATAAATACGCTTAAATTCACCTTCTTCTCTGCTGTGAGCCAACGGCTTCAGGATAAAATTTCCGACTGACGCGAATTCAGCCGGTTTTCGATTCTAGCCAGAGGCAACCGGACGTCTAGCCACACTGATGAGCTGTGATACAGCGAAACAGTCAGTCTGTGGATGACAATATATATATATATATATATATATATATATATATATATATATATATGAGGACCTTACAATGCACGGACGAGTGCCAAATGCAGTTTCATTTACCTGCGGCTAACCCACCCGGCAAATTTTTGTGCTTAGAATTTTTATTTAACTAAAACTTCTTTGCACAATTTATTTCAAAGGAGTTAAATGAAAAAGAAAATAGTATGCCTTTTATAATAATAATAATAATAATAATAATAATAATAATAATAATAATAATAATAGTTGGTACGAACACCAACCAGACCGGTTACGGAGATAGGACCTGTAACAATTTTATGGGACGACACAATACACACAGATGGAACAATCAAATCTAATCACCCAGACATTGTTATTAGAGACCACAAACAAAAAAAGTGCCTCCTTATTGACATGACAGTCCCTGCAGACTGCATTGTATCTTTGAAGATCTTCAAAAAATTGTAAAAATACAAGGACCTTGAAATCGAAATCTCAAAAATGTGGCGCGTGAGGGCATTAACAATTCCAGTTGTAGTTGGAGCACTCGGATTGATTAAAAAAGATTCCAACAGACTCATTGAAGGGATTCCTGGAAGCCCATGCCCTAAAGAAATACCCCCAAAAATTGTGCTCAAGCGTACAGCCCACACCTTACGAAGGGCTTTATCGATGTAAAATATGTGTGTTTTTGTTGTTTTGCTTTTTCTTTAATTGGTCATTGGAAAATGTCTTGATGCCATATCTGACCTAAGGTCTGTGGGCGGGACCAGGAAAGAAATGAGTATACACCAGAAATCAAAGGAAATGAAATAATAATAATAATAGTATTTTGAAAATATCAATTTTTCAAACCATTTTCATGATGCATAAAGCCATCACAGTCATCAGATGACACATTACTGTGAGCCTTTCCTCTCAACTAAATGTATGCGTACTTGACATGAAGAGAAAACATATTTAAATTGAATGAATTCAAATTTTAATTACATTAAAAATAAACGTTTGTAATATATTTATTATTCCCCAACCCTCAGGCATAACGAAATCCGACTGTACATATATATTTGGGCGTTCGTAAAGTAATTAAATATTTCACCGCTATGAATTATGAGATAGAACCATGGTCGAATGGTCTGAAACTGCATCTAGAATTAATTTACCATCTCTTCTATTCATCGGTGTATCGTTTTTACTGAATATCAGAGTTTAACTCCATGGAGAATTATAGCTTTTAAAAGCAACATATTGACTGTGGCTTACAGTATGAATTCAGAAAGAAAAGTACTTCTACAGTAGCATTTAAAACATTTATGCGGTGTATACGAAGACAATGAAAGCTCATGCATGTCAACTGTGGGTTAAAAGGTCTAAAATAGCGATTGGAACATCAAATGGAGTTTCATTTACCTCATATATATATATATATATATATATATATATATATATATATATATATATATATATATATATATATATATATATATATATATATATATATATATATATATATATATATATATATATATATATATATATATATATATATATATATATATATATATCATGACTGTTCGGCAGAATTGAGTCACTGTGTGTTTATCTAAAAATAAACACTCTAAAATTCACCTTCATCCCTGCCGTGTGCCGACAGGGGTAGTGGTAGAAGTTCCGACTGACGCCAATTCAGTCGGGTTTCGAACCGGACGTCTAGCTACACTGATGAGCTGCGAAACAGTCTGTCTGTGGATGACTATATATATATATATACCCAAGTATAGGATTGGTATATACGGAATAAATTCCAATAACCAACAGTTATTATTCTTAAAAGAGTGCTCAATACAGAGTAGAGCAGATATAATTATTTATTTAAATGTTATAACAACATCATCACTTGATAAGACACCAGAAGTGTTGAAACAAAATGGCTATTTTTGTAGTGATTTTATAACATATTTATGTTATAATATTTAAATAAATAATTTTTTATATATATATATATATATATATATATATATATATATATATATATATATATATATATATATATATATATATATATATATATATATATATATATATATATATATATATATATATATATATATATAAGGTGTACTATTTTTGTGGGTTAAAGTGCTCAATATCACGGATAGAGTGTATGTAAATATAAAAGTGGACATTGGGGTCAACACTCATGCTTAAATACAATCTTCAGGCTGTGTTGTGTTTTGGCTCATCTGATTATATATGCTGGTCAATGGTGCGGTATGGGTAGGACCCTCTACAATCATTTGAAATATAAGTGTCAGAGAATATGAGAAACAAGAACAAGGTATTGCCTTGGAAAATGACCCACTCTGAAAGAAAACTTTTTAATAGAGATTACTGAATTAAACTACGCCAAAGAACCAGAGGTTAGGCCCCAAGACTGTACGTGCCTTCGGACATCTCCAGCAAATTGGAAAAAAAAAACATGTAAAGAAAGGATTTGGGTTCCTCGTGAGCTTTCGCTAGACAACCGAATATATTTTACCAAAGGCAAGCACCGCATTTCAATAGATATTTTAAAACATTAAATATATTAATGCTATGTCATATTACATTTCCTATACAACAGGGAGTATTAGATATTTGTCTCGCAGACGAACAAGGGACGCAACAGAATTGTGATTCTAAAAAGAATGCCGGGAATGCCATGGGCAGAGCAAATGAGTAACGAGGAAATTTTAAGGAAAATGGAAGCAAAAAAGACATGGACAGAGCGTTTCTAAATGTAGACAATGTCGTCATAAAAAGCAATACTGCATGATGATTAGCTGCTACAGATTTGCATCTTACGGCATGAAACCCAGTCACTATGCAGTTTTGATTTCTCTGTTCACGTTGTCTAAATCAGTATCCGAATAAATTTTTATTTATTTATTAAATTGTTTATAAGAACGAGATCATTTGTACCTAATCGTGCAGACGTTGAGTCACGCTTATATATATTGGTTTGGTTTGGTTTATTTTGTTTTACGGCATATCAACCTCAATGGGTTATTTAATGCCGACATCATTTTTAGGATAGATTCGTATGATTAAAATATGTATTCTTTAGTTTAGATTGGTTTGGTTTATTTTGTTTTACGGCATATCAACGTCAATGGGTTATTTAATGCCGACATCATTTTTTGGATATATTCGTATGAATAGAATATGTATTCTTTAGTTTAGATTGGTTTGATTTATTTTATTTTACGGCATATCAACCTCAATGGGTTATTTAATGCCGACATCATTTTTAGGATAGATTCGTATGAATAGAATATGTATTCTTTGGTTTAGATTGGTTTGGTTTATTTTGTCTTACAGAATATCAACCTCAATGGGTTATTTAATGCCGACAAAATCTTTTATTGCTGGTAATATTTTGTTTTGTCAAAAATCTGTTTCTGTTAATATTTTTCCTTCAAAATTGTATTGCTGGTAATAATTTTTTTCAAAAAAGTATTGCTGGTAATAATAAACTATTTGCCCATGGCTTGGACCCTAACAGGTGCTACCACCCCGGGTTAGGGTGGACCTGGGAACATCAGCAATTAAGAGTTGGATCCACGCTCCTCAAAACCTCTTGATCAGAGCCTTGCTGCTGGACGTAGTTTATCTTCTTACCCATGACGTGGATGTAGTTTAACGCCTTACCCAGAACAGATATAAATTGGGCTGTCCAAAAACTGCATTTGGTTTTTAAGTAGAAACTTTACTTAATAAACCGGGGAACTTTTTCGTCAATCCAATATGACCTTTATCTTTTATATATATATATATATATATCTGTAATACAAATTTTTGTTGGTGTGTTCCTACCTTACATCATTAAAACAAAGCAGTATAACCCATACAGGATATAATCAGTTTGCTACCAGTCTTATATATATATATATAACTAACAAATTACATTTACCATATAAACGGTAATATTAAATTTGCATAACATTTGCATTTATTAGTTATTTTTTTTAATTAAAATTTTTAAAATTGCTATTTATAAGCAATGCTTTTGTCGTTAATTTTTAAAAAGATTTATCTTGTTTGTACGGAAGGGAATTATAAAAAATTATAAGCATTGTCGTCGCTTGCTATTTCACATTACTGCAAATTAGTCAAAAGGAGCCTAAAACAAAACAACAGAATTATCTAAATATTTCAAAATAATCTCTTTAATTTCATTATATTAAAGCTGTACCAAAGTATTTAATATCTGTCAATATTTCTGATATGAGGTATTATGTACACTATTTACATTATTTGGACTATTGTCCTAATCTTTGCCGCCATGTTTATCACAACGTTTAGACCGTTGTATGCTCCGACCTTCTTCGGGTGGTTGGAATGTCGAATGAACCCTTTACTTCGCTCGCTGGGGTAGACTGTTCTAGTTCCATGTGCCATGTCTAATGGATGTCACTTATCAGTTATATCCTGTTAATTCCCCTGTCCAACTTCACCGCCGCCTTAACCAGGTATTGAACTCACACTCTTTGGGTCCTGTCACTGGATCTAACTAACGCCTTTATCCACTGTGCCATTGAGGACATCTGTGTATGAATTTCTGGGTGTTATAATCCTAATGCCTAATTTTCTTTCATGGTCAGCTCTAAGTAGCTCGTTCTACAGTATGAAATTCCAGTGGACTAAACATAATGACAAAAAAAAATAACTTTAGAAAATAGACGTCTTGCTGAGAATGTTATTTACAAAGAAGTTTTAGTGAGGTAAGAAAACGTTCATGGCAACTTATTTTTTTGTTTATAGGACGGGTATCTCTCTGTTTATAATTATTCCACGCGTAAATAAGTAAGCCTTTGAAACTGTTTAACATTTTCAGGAGCAATTTCACTGGAACTTAATACGTCAGATCAGTTGTTTTTTCTAGAAACGATGTTGCGTATTTTAAAATGCCAAACACAAAACTAGGAAGACATGGAGTTCTTTATTAATGTCTTCAGAAAAGTTCATCTAAATCTAAACGAACCTCGTGGTTAAGAGCCACGAGATAAAAACGATTTATTTCAGAGTCCTTTTGTTTGTATTATCAAGGTATTCATAGTTTAGAGTGGGTAAGGCTAAATAAACACCACAAAGACATTTGCAAAACAAATAATATTATGTACATTTTTCCAAGTATGGCGGAAAGCACACACAGAAAGTTTTATATAAAAGAATAAAAAATACAAAATACAATATTACGCAACATTCTTACATAAGTACAAAACCAGGATTTTATATACATTCAAATATGGAACAAGAATATATATATATATATATATATATATATATATATATATATATATATATATCTTACAATGAATCATTCATACAAAAAGTAGATTATAAAGTTAATGATATAAAATGGAGAAATTTTAATTTTGTATGAATTATTCATTGTAATATAAATTGAACTGCACCACACACACACACACACACACACATATATATATATATATATATATATATATATATATATATATATATATATATATATATATATATATTTCTGAGATGAGTTATAATGTACATTATTTACATTATTCGGACTGTTGTCCTCATCTTTGTCGCCATATTTATTACAACGTTTCGGCTGTTGTACGCTCCGGCCTTCTGCAGGTGGTTGGAATGTCGGACTGAACCCTTTATTTCGCTAACCTGGGTAAACTGTTGTAGTTCTACGTGACATGTTTAATGAATGTCAGTTATCAGTTATCTCCTGTTAATTTCCCTCTGAAAGTTCTCCACTTCCTTTATCCACGGGTATTGATAAACGCCTTATCCACTGTGCCATCTCCTCAAGGACACATGGCACTGTGGATAAAGGCGTTAGTTAGATCCAGTGACAGGACTCAAAGAGTGTGAGTTCAATACCCGGCTAACGCAGTGGAGATCTTTCAGAGGGAAATTAACAGGAGATAACTGATAATTGACATCCATTAAACATGGCACGTGGAACTAGAACAGTCTATCCTAATAAAGGGTTCAGTTCGACATTCCAACCACTTGAAGAAGGCCGGAGCGTACAACGGCCGAAACGTTGTAATAAATATGGCGACAAAGATGAGGACAATAATCCAAATAATGTAAATAATATATATATATATATATATATATATATATATGCAGTACCAGAAATGATATATACATTTAAATATAGAACGAGGAACAAAAAATGAGAGAGAAATCTCTATATATAATATTGATAAAAAAAAATCAGATTAAATATCCGAATAAATTAAGTAAATTGGAATTCTTGAAAACTAGTTGCATGTTTAACTTTTTTTTCTTGCCAGCGTTTTGCTCGGTACGATTTTTTTAATAAACAACTGAACAAATCTAAGAAAAAAATCGTTTTCATGACAACACATCAACTTGGTTAATTTAAAAAAAAAACAGTTAATAAAATTTAAAAATAAACATCCGTAAACAAATGCGATTTGTACATATCTTATAAAATAGGACGTAAAAAGGTTATATTGAAAAAAAAATGAAGAGTAACCATTTATGCGTGTAAATGTACGGCTTCCTTTTTCGTCAAACTGTTACTGACATATAAGAATGTTAACCCCAAGATTCTACCTCTTCTTTCCCGCCTTGTAATTTCTTCATTGACTGGAAACGTAGTAACACAACACAACGACTACAGACCAGTTCTTAAGTTGATATAAATTCCTAATTGTTAAGGATTTTTGAAGGCCATCAGCTAAATTCTAATTTTTATCCCTGGTTTAATTAGTAATTGCAGCATACATTTTTATTTGAGAGAATTTACTTATCAATTTGAAAAGAAAACAAAAAAAATTATTTACTAGCAATAAATTAAGTTTTATTTATTGTTAGTTTTTACTTCCTAAATATGAAAGTAACAACTTTTTGCTGCCACTTCTTATCCAGAAAGTTTCTTGGCGTTGGAGCAGGGAGAAGAGAATACATGCCTTTTCCTGGTACAAAGTGAGGATAAGAAATTTTACCCTGAATTCTAGTTCGGTTCGACAATTCCGTTTACAGTTCGAAGACGTAATGGAATAGCTAAAGGTACCTTCCAAAATCTAAACAAAGTATCAAGAAACAGGAAAATTTAATCAGAAAATAAGGAAAGACAACCAAACTTCTGCGTAATATCAACAAGATACATATACCTTAGAATCATAAAGAGACAGTTGTGATTTCTGGGACACATAATGAGGAAAGAGGGCCTGGAGAATTTGATATTCACATGACATATTGACAGCAGACATATTCTTTGTCTGCTCATATCTCTTTGTCTCTGCCTCTGTCTGTCTGTCTGCCTCTCGATATATATATATATATATATATATATATATATATATATATATATATATATATATATATATATAATACATAAAAGGTTAATGGTCAAAGTTGAATCAGACCAGGAAACATCAGCATAAAATGTGCTCAATAAACGCGTGAAAAAATAAAATGAAAGTAAAAATAACATGTAGAGCATTTAACTTTAAAAATCAGGAGCTCAGTTGAATCCGCTATGGTCTTAAGCTTACGGTATCCTCAAGCGATTTTATCAATATATATATATATATATATATATATATATATATATATATATATATATATATACATGCAGGGTGGTCCCAAAGTAGGTGGACAGTAAATAATTACATTTATTTTGAGATTATATATACATACAATTATATTTACTAAGACAATTATTACATTGACTATTAAATTTTATTGTGAACAATAATACAAAAGCCCTTAAATTTTATTGTGAACAATAATACAAAAGCCCTTAAATTTTATCAACGCAGGTGCTCAAACTGTTTTTCATCACAATTTACACAGCTTTGAAGTCTACCTCTAACGACAAACCTTTTTAGCACAAGTCTTTTTGGGTATTAATTTCTTGAAATGCATCTCTTATGTAATATTTCAAATCACCGACACTTCTTGGTTTTCGACTATAAACTTTGTCCTTGACTACTCCCCAAAAGAAGAAATCCATTGGGGTCAAGTCTGGTGAACGTGCCGGCCAATCAATTGGATCTCTTCGGCCAATCCATTTCTCAGGAAATGTTTCAAGATAATCAGTTGTAATAATATAACCGATACATAAAGCTATTCCATATACAGTCCTATTTTTGGACCACCCTGTATATATATATATACATATATATGAAGAGAAAATTTATTTTCAAATAACGATGTTGTCCTTTGATATTATGACAACGTTGATAATATTTGTGACTAGAGAAAGGTCAAAAAACGAAGATTGTTGCAAGAAAAAAATGTTTTTATTATTGTTGACAAAGACATCGTGGGATTATAAGAGAATTCATAAAGAAAAGCGAAAAACTGCAGTCGGCCACAAATATAATAATGCATTCTCCTTATTTATGTTACAAAAGAAAATATTATTAAAATAATGTGACCAGACTATTGTCAGTATGTATTCGAATATAAGAAAGGTCATCGTTGATTTACCTATTTTCGGAGAAGGAAAGTCAAGTCTCAACTCGAGTAACATTAAAGCATAAATATGTATATAAAGGAGGCGTAATGGATAGCGGCTCGGATTCAGGAATCGGAGAGCCGAGTTCGAATTCCAGTCGAATCTATTACATACACATATGTGCTTGGGAAAGGTATTAATCATCCTCTTCTTCCTCCAGCTATGGGTAAATAGCAGAACAGACTGGGTTCTATAGCCTTGGATGGCAACTAGTCTAGGAGAAGGAAAAGTCTGAATTCAAAACCTGCGGAGGGTCGCTTGAGGACATTGTGGCACGTAGTGGACCAGGTCTCTGTATTCGTCCCTTCAAAAAGTGTTATTGGTTCTGCACAAAGCCTTCACCACTATAATCAAATCATATGTGCTGGTGTCTGGGCTGTCGGTTCCTAGGAACTGAGCTGCTTGAGCCTCATACGTCGAATATGACGGGAGAGTTCACTATATCTATCTATGTATCTATCTATCTATCTATATATATATATATATGGTGGCACTCACTTGGAAAAACCTCAGATAGCTCGACTTGCAGTAGAACAGATCGGTACCCGAGTTAAAATGGGGAATAAAAAAAGAAAGAACCAAGAACATTAAAACAAGGCGAAAACAATCGACCAGTGTTCAAGCTCCAAGTCCAAAGAAAAAACCCCAAACGAGTGAAAAGACAACTACGTAAAGTGCTCAATACACTAAGTAGAGCAAAACCTGAGATAATCGTAAGGAGCCAGGCAAACCTACCAGGGTTTCACCTAAACGGATCGTCAGGGAATCGTCAGCATCGCTCTGACGATCCGTTTAGGTGAAACCTAGGTAGATTTTCCTGGCTCCTTAGGATTATCTTATATATATATATATATATATATATATATATATATATATATATATATATATATATATATATGTGTGTGTGTGTGTGTGTGTGTGTGTGTGGACACAGGATGCGAGTGGCAAATTGTCGCAATTTTATGTCTTTTTAATTTCGCGCGTTGTTTGTGTTTGATTTTGTCGACCGTAGGCTCAGTTGAGTACCGTCCGTATGAAAAAGAGCCTCCCCCCACCATGACGCAACCCACTCCGCCAGAAATTTAGAAACACCATACTGTACTACTTGGCATTCGCACCGGAAGCTCCAACACGAACATTTCAAAGTATTCGTGTATCAATCTGAGGACAGTGAAGGGGGTTCACAAAAAGTTGTATGACCCAAAAGATGATTACGAAGGTGTTTCAAGTTATCATTAGTGATGGTGACGTTATGCCTCCATTCTTCAGACGCAACACAGACGCCTAAATTAAGTGCCTTGATGAGGTAGTGTTATGAATTTACTGTAAATGACCTTCCGATCAAGGCACTCTCTAGACATTTTTTGTCGAAGTGATTTGTTTTCTCCTTTGATAACATTTTTATGTCAAATTGTGGTCAGTCTTGTTACAGTGGGCAACCAAAGCTTTTGACATATTGTATTGTAAAATATCTCTTTTGTGTTTATATAATCTTTTATTTAAATCCCTTGAGGTTTCGTTTATGTATTTTTTGTGAAAGTTATTACAGGCGATCGAACAAATAAAGTGTGTGTGTGTGTGTGTGTGTGTGTGTGTGTGTGTGTGTGCGTGCGTGCGTGCGTGCGTGCGTGCGTGTGTATGTATGTAAAATACCGAGCAAAAGTTTTAGGTCATTTATCATAAATTTTAAATTATTCTAAATTTGTAATAATTGCTATCTTATCGGTGAATATTTTTATTTTGCTCTCTACAGTTAAAACTTTGGCCATATTCGTCATTTTTAGACACTATTTACATTATTCGGACTATTGTCCCCATCTTTGTCGCCATATTTATTACAACGTTTCGGCCGTTGTACGCTCCGGCCTTCTTCAGGTGGTTGGAATGTCGAACTGAACCCTTTATTTTGCTCGCTAGGGTAGACTGTTCTAGTCCAAGTTCTCTACTGCCTTAATAGGTATTGAACTCACACTCTTTGGGTCCTGTCATTGGATCTAACCAACGTCTTTATCCACTGTGCCATGTGTTCTTGAGGAGATCTGTGTCTGAATTTCTGGGTATTATAAACCTAATGTCTTCAGCAATCATTTTTGTCGGTGCTCATATCGCAATTTTTGTGGTTGGCATTACATGTTTTTTGCCAGAGCTTATCACTTTTCTCTGGCACTCCTTATTACTGGTTCTCATATTGTATTCATTTCTATGCTTGGTCGGCTCAGGAGATTTTTGTGGCCTAGCATATGTGCTGATTCAGCTTTAAACAACAAAATATCCCCCAATATATATATATCTATATCTATATATATATATATATATATATATATATGATATTACGATATAGAAATTTTGATATAGCAAGTGTCCAATGAAGAAACGCGTCCGAAAATCTTTTTCCGATATGGAATCTCATATATAACTATAATTTTTAGAACATGGAAGAGTCCATTATACATAAAATAGGGAGTTACTTTTCAACCAGCCTTTAAGAATAATATTGGTGAAAATGTATGACAAAGTGGGAAAAGTTTACTCTGATGAAGTCCTGAAGAGCGAAAGGCGTCACAAGTAAATATTTTCCACTTTATCAAATATTTTCATCAATATATATATATATATATATATATATATATATATATATATATATATAATAAAAACTTAATCTGTCCTAGACATTGAGTTCTAACTGGATTCTATCCTTTTGGAATTATTTTTTATACAGATATGTATGTGTATGTATGTATATTTATTTATATATTTTAGATATATGATTGCATATGTATGTGTATATTTTCCACTAATATTATCAATCTCTCTCTCTCTCTCTCTCTCTCTCTCTCTCTATATATATATATATATATATATATATATATATATATATAAATATGAAAGTGAAGTCAACACTTAGAGGCGACAGTCTGTTTCATGCTAGATGCAATCATCGGACACCTTGTCTAGATAATAGACTCTCCCATCTATTATAAGTAGGAGTCAGTAGTAGTCGAGGGAAAAAAAGTAGTCAGCGACCACAACTCGATTACTCTGCGTAACACTTTATTACAAGTTCCTAACGTTTCTGTACGTTTAACCTATTTAGGACGCATTTAGTCCGAATACAGTTTCCACTAAGGAAATAACTCCACAACAATCTAGCATGAAACAGACTGTCGCCTCTAAGTGTTGTTTTCTATGTTCACTTTTATATTTACACAAGTTCTATCTCTGATATTGAGCACTTTATCCCATAAATTTAGCACACTTTAAGACTATATTTCTTCATATATATATATATATATATATATATATATATATATATATATATATATATTAGTAAACCCACTATTCGAAAGTAGATTGTTCTTATTAAAATGTTTGTCATCCGAAATGACGTAAAGCGAAGAAACAATTTCTTGTAATATATGTGACAATATTTATGAGCGTCTCCAAACTTCAAATTCACCTTCGGATTATTTTGATTTGTTTAGGAAAGCTCCATATGTATTCTTCGATACATTAATGCTAATTATCTTTTCATTTACGCCATTTTCGGATAGCGGGGGCAAAGTCGCGTAAAGCTGCTCTTCATTAACCAGATACCTATATTTTTCTTTATCCATAATTGGGAACAGTTTATCTGTTCGTTTTCCGTAATTGTTTCCCCTAGAGAATTTATCATGCATATTTTGGGGATTTTAACGTGGTAAAAAATGTATTTCTTACTTGGCGGAAGGGAGATCTACCTATTTTCTGTCGAAACATCTTTCATAGTAACAATTACCATTAAAAACCGTATATTGTAAGACTATAATTTCTCTTTCGTTATTAAAACCTAGTCAAGAAATTGTTTGTGTAATTTGAAAAAATGCCATTTCACACAATAGTTTTCCATTTTCTTCATTGAAAATTTATTTTGGAACAAATGGAGTCTATATTAATTTTCATTTTGGTTACTGTTATATATATATATATATATATATAATTAATTAAGAAAGCGGAGACTTTAGAACCCCATGTTAATATTTTATTTCGCGAAACCGTTTCTCCCTTTTCTCTTTCCTTTTCTCTTTCTCTATCTTTCTTTCTTTCTTTCTTTTTCCCTTCCCCCATTCTGAAACTACATTTTATGTTTTAATATTTTGTTTTGTGCGTGGTAAAAATTTTAAATACATTTATTGTTGAAACCGTTTGGTCTGAAATATCGGTTTCGCGAAATAGAATATTACCATGGGTTTCTAAAGTCTCCGCTTTCTTAATTAATTATCATTTGCTCTGTTCTTACATTGGGCTCTCTCTAGATTATCCGTACAGATTACCAAATAATTTTATCATATATATATATATATATATATATATATATATATATATATATATACAAAAAGTGGATAAGAAAAATATTCTTTGTATATTTTGCGTTTTTTCTTTAGCTGACATATGAGAGCACAATACAATGGGAAATTACTAACCATTCGTCAGAAATTAAGACTTAATAGTTTGGCTTTGGTGTTTTGGGGGATTTTGAGGTGGGATAAATCTTAAATCCGCTATCGTCTATACTTGGCTATATCATCTTGAACTGGGCTATTATTTAAAATACACTACCACACACACATATAATAGTCTCTTTCGTCGATTTTGAGAGCCAAGCAATTGAACCATCAGACTACCCACATAGCTGATGTGATTATGGTTGTGTTGAACCAACCACATATTTCGTGAAAGATGATAAGATCGGAATGATTGTAAGCCCACCTTACATTTTGATTTCAGAGTCGTCCTTCTCCAAGACTAGTTGCCAGCGAGTGTTAATTTTTTCTCTAAACCTTTAGATGCCATCGTTAAAGTGCAAAGAGAAGGATTGTAATCACGAATCTGTTGAGTTCTATGTCCCCCAGCAGGACAAGAAATAATATCAGGAAAGAGCGAAACTATAATACGAAAAATTTGAGAAACGACAAATAAACAAAATAAGGTCGGACGCAAATTCATGACGAGACAGAAGTTAGCTAAAACATTTTGAAAAGTAAAGACGTTACTTCTACTAAATATTATAATGATACTCGTATTTGAAATAGAAGCCCCATTTTTTTTTCCAAATACGAGTATCCATGATAATAGCATTTGAAGTAATAATAGCCAGACTTGAAGGTTGATAGAGAAAGGGTGACTGAGTTTTTGGAACAATCGCATGTTTATTATTCGAGAAGGTGTGTGTAAAAATTCAATAATATTTCTGTAAAAAGACGATATGAATAAAGAATAAAGGAAAACCTTGCATCATCTAATAAAATAATGCATATAATTACATTAATAAATAAAAAATGTTTGTAATAAGCAAATAAGAAAACGTTAATAACAACATTAATCATTTTTCATTTTAGGCTTTAAATTACATCACTCAGCATTCTTCAGAGTTTAACTTGAGTTTCATATTTTGGAGCATTCATAACAGATCGCGACACTTATCAGACAGATGAAATTTAAATTTTTATTATTGCATTATTTGAAATTTTAAACACATCAGCAGATATTAATGTCAACAACTGAGCACAAATAGTTATTAATTAATAAAAATTAGTATTTAATCTATAATATTATCCCCACAACTACATGTACAAAACGTTGTTTTTGATAAAAGTTAAAAAATAACCATAAATACGTAAAACGCCGATATTGTCGAAAATTACTTTTTCTACAATATAGCTATTTGAGCTGTTATGATGCTAATTACTTAAATAATAATAACACTGAATATTGTTTAAACATTAAAGTATATTAATCACATCTCCCTAGAAGATGTCGCGATCTGCAAATTTAAAAATTTTGAAAACCTCACGCTATTTTTTATTTCTATTTAGAAACGCATGTTACAAAATAAAAACATTTGCCTTGATAAGGTCCATCAGTGAACGAAACGTATTGGTAAAGAGAGGTTTTCTTTTTCTCTTCAGTCACACACACACACACGCACGCACACATACAAACACACACACACGTGTGTGTTGTGTGTGTGTATTTGTGTGTGTGTGTGGTAGTGGATTTTAAATTTAGCCCAGTTCAAGATGATATAGCCAAGTACAGACGATAGCGATTTGAAATTTATCCCACCTCAAAAGCACAAAAGAAAAAGAAAAAGAAAAAGAAAAAAACAAACTATTAAGTCTTAAGTTTTGAGGAATGATTATCGATTCCTTCAAATTTTATTGTGTTCCCACACGTCATGTGAACAAAAAATGCAAAAATATACAACGAATATTTTTTTTATCCATTTTTTGTATCTATCTATCTATCTATCTATCTATATATATATATATATATATATATATATATATATGAAATGGACAAAGTCCGACAATTATTTTATTATTGTAAAAAAGAACGTATAAACATAAAAAATATCTTAAAATACACACACACACACACACACACACATATATATATATATATATATATATATATGTGTATATATATATATATATATATATATATGTATATATATATATTAGTGTGTGTGTGTGTGTGTAGTAAATTCGTTTCTATGCATGTTTCATTAAAAGATTATGGTTAAGGAATATATACAAAGTTTCATTAGAAGTTTTCTTCTTAATTGACAAGTTTTCTTTTCTTCATACACCCCACCTCAAGAAAGAAAACTTGTAAGGACACAAAAAAATTATTCCGTCATTTTTAATGAAAAATGCCCACAAGAATCATTGCTGCCTATATCTATCTTATATATATATACATATACATATATATATATATATATATATATATATATATATATATATATATATATATATATATATATATATGTATATATATATATGTATGTGTGCGTGTCTGCGTGTGAATGTCTTGTGAGCGATTGTTTTATTGAGGTGCAAGAAGAAAAGGTACTCTTACCTTAACAATCGGACCTTCGTCGTCACTATCCTATGTGGCAGAATTTTACCAAGACGTAGCCTAATATCATGTTAACAACTCAGCTCTTTCCCGTGTGTCTTCCTACCTCTCGATATATTCTGCGACCTTTCTTTGGCACGCCTGTTTCTATGGAAACGGTTGTATTTAGAGGGAATACCAGGATGGTGACTGGTAAATCGACCGAAAGAAAGCGAGACGTCGGGATAGGAACAAAAAAAAAAAAGAGAAAAACAGACTCAGGAGAGTGTTTAAAGAATAACGAGGAAGAAAGAAAGACACAAAGAGTCAAAGAGAGTGAGAGAGAGAGAGAGAGATTGATAGAAAGAGAAAGAAAGAGACGTTGGGCTAGGTTTACGATCTGCGGGGAGATACTTCTCTCTGCTCATCTTCGTTTTATTCAGCATTCCCCCACCCCTGATTCATGTAGATCATTCCCCAACCTCACTTCCGGGGTTCCACCCTTTGCTTTCGCACCATCGCCAGATGGCGCTAGCTTACATTTCCCGAACGTAAACACAAACCAGGTTTTGCACCTCTGTGTATATGCGCGCGCACGATGTTAACAGACGATAAACGATGGAAGTAGCAGGTTTAGTCCAGATGTTGCTTCATGATGATGACGGCGATGGTGTTGATAGAAGTTAGTAAAAAGCGAATGACGACAGAGATGCGGAGAAAGAAACAGAAAAACAAACAAAAAACAAAAATAAAAAAGGCCAAGAAAAGACAAAAAGAAAAAGTAAAAAGAGAATGAATGTCGTAATTTGAAATCTATCAATTGAAAAGGTCGAAGGTTAAAGCTGCAACACTATCTATCTCTATTTTAATCTGTTAGTATCTATCTATCTATCTATCTATCTATCTATCTATTTATCTATATTTTAATCTATCTATTAGTTTGTTAGCGTTTATCTATATTTTAGCCCGTTAGCGTCTATCTATCTATCTATCTATCTATCTATCTATCTATCTCTATCTATCTTAGTCTGTTCATTATCTATCTATCTATCTATCTATCTATCTATCTATCTATCTATCTATCTATCTATCTTAGTCTGTTCATTATCTATCTATCTATCTATCTATCTATCTATCTATCTATCTATCTTAGTCTGTTCATTATCTATCTATCTATCTATCTATCTATCTATCTATCTATCTATCTATCTATCTATCTTAGTCTGTTAGTATCTATCTATCTATCTATCTATCTATCTATCTATCTATCTATCTATGATCTAATTTGATAGAATGATTTCTCAATTAATAACAGTCAACTTACTATCAGTAAAGTGCGTATCACCAAACCTAAAGCGTATGTTTGAATCACAAGCAAACACCGCCCCCCCCCCCAACCAGCAATCTGCGCCCTGCATGTCCGCGTGCTCGTAACCAAAATCCAACAGAGGCATAACTGGATTTCCATCAACGTTCTCCGTCTCCTTTCAATCAGTGACACTACTTGTGACAATGACGTACACATAATGCCACATATATCTGCACCCCCACGTTATTCATGTTATTTCAATCCATGACTTGTCCTGCTACTTCCTCAGAATCAACTCTAATTTGCTCCATATTTCAATTTTTGGAAAAAGGTTCGTTAACGTTATTCTTAAGAACCGGTATTATGTTGAATAGGCTCCCGCATAGATACTTCCCCGAACGCTGCAATCTTAAACTCTTCGAACCAAGGCTGTCGTAACTATCTTCCTTATCCACATGGTCTTTATTTCCTATAACTACCTTTTTAATTCATATCACACATCTCATTGATCTTCAACATTTTAACATTAACTCTGTAACTTGAGAGGCCCTCGAGCCTTCTATTGGATGAACTTTAGTATTCAAAATATCTATCTGGTAAGTCCATCATTTCTCTCACGCGGAAAAAAGTCGAACTCGCTTGATAGTTTCATTTTCCACGGAGGAAACGCCCGAAGCCTTTCGTTACTCTATCGCTAGTTCCATGGCACACGTGACGAGCTACATTCGGTAGTTTCACCATTTCTGACTTTCACAGTTAAGTCCCGCCATACCACATCACACAGGAACGATTCATCCCAATTTCCTTCTTTTATTCCATGAGTAAGAAGCAACTTCCATTCGGATAGCTTCTTCCCGAAATCTTCTAGCAGACTTCCAAGAGGATGTCTTCTCCATCTTAAACAATCTTAAACTCTCCAAATCTAGGGTTAATCGTCATCTATCCTACATAGCATCATAGACTGCATTGATTACCTCCTCCTCTTCCGCCCATACAGAAACCTCATCCGATAACCCTCTATCTTTAGTGGCTCTTGTGCCTTATATTGGGCGAAAAATTGATAAACAATAAAATTGAAAAAGGTTTTGGAATTTTTAGTTAGTCCGTTCGTATGCTGGAACACCAAATATTGGACCAATCAAGGAATGCTCTACAGGAATTAGGAGTCGATTCCTGTTTCCAATGACAGTTGAGTAGGGGTGAATTCTCAGTTTTAGACTAAGATTTAAAGTGTTATATAGGAATAAAGCGTCGCTGTCGATACTTGAGTTTGAATATAGATTGTCAGTGAGCAAACACAGGCGATCCCATTATTGAATTATGTGGATCACGTGACCATAGAGGAAACGCATAATTAGGAAGTCGCGTGACGCGTTTAACTGATCTGTATTTTCAGTCTATCCTCTATAACTTTTCTGGTCGCTATTTCTAGTCTATCCTCTATTAATATTCAGATCGCTATATCTAGTCTATTCTCTATTAATATTCAGATCGCTATTTCTAGTCTATCCTCTATTACTATTCAGATCTCTATTTCTAGTCTATCCTCTATTACTATTCAGATCGCTATTTCTAGTCTATCCTCTATTAATATTCAGATCGTTATTTATAGTCTATCCTCTATTACTATTCAGATCTCTATTTCTAGTCTATCCTCTATTACTATTCAGATCGCTATTTCTAGTCTATCCTCTATTACTATTCAGATCGTTATTTCTAGTCTATCCTCTATTACTATTCAGATCTCTATTTCTAGTCTATCCTCTATTACTATTCAGATCTCTATTTCTAGTGTATCCTCTATTACTATTCAGATCGCTATTTCTAGTCTATCGTCTATACTATACGGATCGCTATTTCTAGTCTATCCTCTATTACTATACGGATCGCTATTTCTAGTCTATCCTCTATTACTATTCAGATCGCTATTTCTAGTCTATTCTCTATTACTATTCAGATCTCTATTTCTAGTGTATCAACTATTACTATTCAGATCGCTATTTCTAGTCTATCGTCTATACTATACGGATCGCTATTTCTAGTCTATCCTCTATTACTATACGGATCGCTATTTCTAGTCTATCCTCTATTACTATTCAGATCGCTATTTCTAGTCTATTCTCTATTACTATTCAGATCTCTATTTCTAGTGTATCCTCTATTACTATTCAGATCGCTATTTCTAGTCTATCGTCTATACTATACAGATCGCTATTTCTAGTCTATCCTGTATTACTATACGGATCGCTATTTCTAGTCTATCCTCTATTACTATTCAGATCGCTATTTCTAGTCTATTCTCTATTACTATTCAGATCTCTATTTCTAGTGTATCCTCTATTACTATTCAGATCGCTATTTCTAGTCTATCGTCTATACTATACAGATCGCTATTTCTAGTCTATCCTCTATTACTATACGGATCGCTATTTCTAGTCTATCCTCTATTACTATTCAGATCGCTATTTCTAGTCTATTCTCTATTACTATTCAGATCTCTATTTCTAGTGTATCCTCTATTACTATTCAGATCGCTATTTCTAGTCTATCGTCTATACTATACGGATCGCTATTTCTAGTCTATCCTCTATTACTATACGGATCGCTATTTCTAGTCTATCCTCTATTACTATACGGATCGCTATTTCTAGTGTATCCTCTATTACTATTCAGATCGCTATTTCTAGTGTATCCTCTATTACTATTCAGATCGCTATTTCTAGTGTATCCTCTATTACTATTCAGATCGCTATTTCTAGTCTATCGTCTATACTATACGGATCGCTATTTCTAGTCTATCCTCTATTACTATACGGATCGCTATTTCTAGTCTATCCTCTATTACTATTCAGATCTCTATTTCTAGTGTATCCTCTATTACTATTCAGATCGCTATTTCTAGTCTATCGTCTATACTATACGGATCGCTATTTCTAGTCTATCCTCTATTACTATACGGATCGCTATTTCTAGTCTATCCTCTATTACTATTCAGATCGCTATTTCTAGTCTATTCTCTATTACTATTCAGATCTCTATTTCTAGTGTATCCTCTATTACTATTCAGATTGCTATTTCTAGTCTATCGTCTATACTATACGGATCGCTATTTCTAGTCTATCCTCTATTACTATACGGATCGCTATTTCTAGTCTATCCTCTATTACTATTCAGATCTCTATTTCTAGTCTATCCTCTATACTATACGGATCGCTATTTCTAGTCTATCCTCTATTACTATTCAGATCGCTATTTCTAGTCTATCCTCTATACTATACGGATCGCTATTTCTAGTCTATCCTCTATTACTATTCAGATCGCTATTTCTAGTCTACCGTCTATACTATACGGATCGCTATTTCTAGTCTATCCTCTATTACTATACGGATCGCTATTTCTAGTCTATCCTCTATTACTATTCAGATCGCTATTTCTAGTCTATTCTCTATTACTATTCAGATCTCTATTTCTAGTGTATCCTCTATTACTATTCAGATCGCTATTTCTAGTCTATCGTCTATACTATACGGATCGCTATTTCTAGTCTATCCTCTATTACTATACGGATCGCTATTTCTAGTCTATCCTCTATTACTATTCAGATCTCTATTTCTAGTCTATCCTCTATACTATACGGATCGCTATTTCTAGTCTATCCTCTATTACTATTCAGATCGCTATTTCTAGTCTATCCTCTATACTATACGGATCGCTATTTCTAGTCTATCCTCTATTACTATTCAGATCGCTATTTCTAGTCTATCCTCTATTACTATTCGGAGCACTATTCTCTACTCTATTTACTATGCTACTTCTCTATTTGGATCACTATACGTATTATTATTCGAGCGAGTATTATCGAGCAAGTACTTTTCGTGCTAGTGTTATTTGAAGGCGTCTGACACTAGCATTGTTCAACGGTGTTACTATTGTTGTATCTCCGATTACGAAGTCTCTACTACAACGAGCAATTACGAAAGTGACAATGAGTATTCGTTGGCATTACAAAAGTGGCTACGAGTGTTCGTTGACATCACAAAATAAAGGATGTGTTTATTCCACTTCCTACAAATATTTTGCTTTTAGGTTTTGAAAGAAACTCTTATTTTAAAACAATTTATTTCTTCTTTTAAAATGAACTGCTTTTTAAAAAAAGTAACAATTCTTTTGTCAATCAATATCTTTCTTCTTTTAAAACAAACTCATTCCTATAGCGAGTACGTTTTGTATCTAAGTATTTTTTAAAGTTTCTTGAGTATAATTCTACATAATCTGATTTGCCTTTTGATGTTACCACTTGTTGTCTTGGCTTTCATCGGGGCACATTCATCATTGTATATCATTATTCATCATCGTATAATGTAACCAATTTTGCCACAAACAACAAATATACTAATGAACCAAAACGTTACGACTATTCTACAAGAATGCCGACCAATGTCTCGTTACAACTGTTCATGTCAGGTTCTAAAGTATATTAGTAAGCAAGCCGGAATCTACAACCTCCATTTGATGTGTTGAATGCCACATACCAGAATAAACATTTGATTGACTTTTATATAAACCACATTTATTATTTTCAAATGATTGGGTCCTAATATTTCCGAAGGGGTACTCTATTGATAAAATAAATGTTAATTTACTGCCAAAGGACACCAAACACTCTTTTTCTACGCACAAAATAAGCATCCGTATATAAGACAAAAGCATAATTTACATTTATCAACATTATTAACATATTTTTTTTCAATTCAACAAATTGAACGATAAATGTTACTTCCCACACCTAAACCTCACAAAAATAGAGTTGATCACTTTACATTAGTAATTCTTCTGAATTCAAAACCACTCGAAAAAATGGACAATGTGTATCGTGAAATTTCTTGTTTCAGTCAGTGGGATCATTAAAAGACAGGAAGCTACAAATGAAAGCTTTGTGTTACGACAACAGAATGGAAACGTATTGTTCATTATAGTTGCACTCTTTTTTAAATAGACGTGCTCAAAGGAATTGAAAACTGTCAAGCATTCATACGATGTTTATAAATTTAAGGAAAGTTTCAAAGTAATGACAATGAGCTCCACATAAACACCAACATTAGTCAATTCTTAAGGAGATTTCTCTTCTTGTTTGACACAAGAATATCATTTTGAATAAGCTAATCACTTGAGATAATAAATGGATTTATTTTTTTATCAAAATCCCAAACAACAACACAGAAAAGTGTCTGTATTGATTGATTCATTCATTTTTACGGATTATCAACCCTTTGCAGGTAATTTAAAGCAATGATATATTTTTAGAAGTAAGAATTTTCTTCTTTTTCTTTTATTTTTTTTTTGATAATAAGGTTTTATTGATACAAGTCTTACTAATTAGAGGTGGATTCGACCTTTCTCAACGGTAGCTGCGCGTAAGCGAATATAACCAAACTTAACGGGAATTGGAACTCGGCTCTCCGATTAACAATCCCTCGCCATGATCCATTACACCACCCGCACATTCAAGTTTATTCCCAAGATGTCACTCTTGTAGGTACTGACCAGGCACGACGTTGTTTAACTTTGGTGATCATACGGGAACCGGTATTTCAACATGATGTAGCCATAAGTCATTCAACATAGAATCATTTTTAATCATTTCACCTCAAGCAGTAGTGCCGCTAGTACGCAGAGGTTTACAGAAAGTGAAAGAGAAGACTGAGAATAGGGAGGATTAAGGAAATAACAAAAGATGAACGGATTTCAAGAAGACAGAAGATGGCAATTGATATTTCATTTAAACTTTTGAAGATTGTAGTTATCATGCAAACAATGAAACAGGAGGAAAGTGCGAGAAAAGAAACTGTTGGAGTAGGAGTGGTGGTTGCATTTAGTCGGTGAGAACGTGACTGATGTCGAGATGCCTGGTCAGGATCGATCCTTCTTTGGATTTTGTCAAGAATCTCAAGATGCACTGTAGGAGCACCAGACCAGATATGGCTGCAGTATTCAAATCATGGACGAAGGTTATATTTGTAAATGTGCAAGATGGATTCAGACGAGAAAAATGTTCTGGTACGACACAATTACTCAACTTTCCTTGCAGTAGATGCAGCTTTTGATTCGATGTAGTCGCTCCACTTTATGTCAGTGGAAAACGCGAGGCCAAGAAAACGTATTATGTTTATCTCTTGGAGTCTAGCGTCAGCCATACTTGTGGGAGGAAGCCAGGGTTCTCTGTGGTGCTTAAATGAAAGCAGTTTTATTTTGGAGACGTTAAAATTTACAAGCCATTTCTTGCCCCGGTTAACTACTGATTTGAAGTCCATTTCGAGAGCAGCTGCCAATATCAATAAGATATAACGGATTTGCTATTGAGAAAGGATTAATGGTAGTCATCTACATAAATACCTAGTTGGGAACTTACGACATCGGTGGGATTATTGATGAAGATCAGAAACAGCGTAGGACCCAGGGTAGAGATTTGGGTGATCCTGTGTTCGTTTGAAAGGATCTTGAAGCGAGCCCGTTCAAAACGACTCTCGTTTCAAGAATTGATAGGAACGATTGGATTAAACTAAGTGTTCGGCCTGTAACACCGCATTCCTTGAGCATGCGTAGAAGGCCAGCATGCCAAAGCTTGTCGAACGCATTCGTATATACTGGAAAATGTTCTCTATTTTTGATAAGATTCAAAATGAATGTGTTTTAAGAACTGCTCTAACTTGGACATACTGTTATTACAGGACACTACTGTGAGCAATTGTCTCGTTTTAATGACGCACTGGAAGAGAAAATACCTTTTTAATAAGCAAAGAAATCAAACGTCCATTTTGGTGAATGACACTGCCTCTCTTTATGTTATAAATGTGATGTTCTTTCATATGCGGTATATTTCTCAAGCTTGTAATCTCCACACGATTCTTATCTGTTAAGAGGTTACAAGAAGATAAAACTAATGGAAAATTTCTCGTAGAAATTCATCCAAAAGTGGAATTCTAACTTTGTAATAAAATGCGTAGTAAGGTAAATGGTAACTACAGAAGGTTTCCTTAAGATGCTCGAAATCTTTGGTGAGTGTCAGGAAGTAATAAAACCGAAGACATGAACTGAGAATTGGAGATGTCATCACAAGACAAGTAGAGAAGTTTAAAGTGTTTGGAAAAAGGATGGAAAATGTGACATCGAAATCCGAATGTGCTTTGGAACTGCAAAGGTACTTTCCACAATCTAAGCAAAGGAAAATGTTGTTAGAAATAAATAAATAAATAAAAAAGAATTGGTATGCAATATCATTTCTTTTAGATCAGGAGTCGGCAACCTTTTGGAGTAAGAGGGCCAGAAAGCTATGCAGTGTCTTGAAAGAGGGCCATGATATCAAATTTACTATAATAAATTGTTTCGACCCCTGACCACTACGCCCAGAAGACTGCCTTGGTCTGGAGGTTTAAAGAAAAAAATGAAGTTAATGTTATATTATTTAAACAAGTTTCCTTATTTTACTGCAGGTATAACAGGATAAAAACTAAATAATCAACAAAAAATGCAAATTCCTTACCCCAAATGAAATACAGTTAAAAATGGCAAATTATTTAATGAGACACTTGTTTCTGTTTATAGTTCAATAACTTCTCTACACCAGGTGAAATATTTGTCGGCAACAGGAGCAAAACATCATCCAGGTGAAAATCACCCAACCTTGTTCGAAAAACGCTTTTAGTATATTTCATTTTCGAAAAAGTTGTTCACAAGCATATATACATGCAAATAATGATACAATTCAACAGGTTTTTATATTTTCTGCTCGGCAAAACACATTTCTTGTAGAAGTCAGCAGTGGATTCGTAATTACATTTTGATTTCAAAAATTCGTCGCATTGTAAGTTGATTAACTTCAACTGATATATTTCTGCCACTTGCTCTACAAATTAATTATCTTGTGTCCAGGTGTTAAAGTTGGCAGGCCGGACAAAAATCCTTCGCAGGCCGGATGTGGCCCGGAGGCCGGGGTTTGCCGACGCCTATCCTAGATGGAAAGTTGGATAATTTTTCCACAGATAAAAGAGACACTTGAGGCAACAGAGAAGTGGTTTTACAGAAGGATGATAAGAATACCATTATCTGAAATAGTGAAGTTCTAAAGAAAATGGAAACAAAAGGGACCATTTTGCTTAGGATCAGAACGACGCAGTTCATATTTCTGGGACAGATAATGAGGAAAGAAGGATTTGAGAATTTGATATTCACAGGACATATTGAAGGCAAGAGGGACAGAGGAAAGGCAGCCTACCTGGCAGGATTATGTGAATGGATAGCGGAACAAAGAGTAGAAGAGATGGTCAAGAACAAAACATTATTTAAGAGCGGGATCGGAGTTTGCGGAGAGTCATAATCCGCCACGTCTTGAAGGGACAAGGCCCATAGAAGAAGCAACATTGGTCTGACTCACTTTTAAAGTATATACAAATAGTCTGGTTTATTATAAATTCGTCTAATAAATAATTGGTATGTGATTTCCTCTGGACTTATTGAAGAGAAAATATTCTACTGGGAAAAAGTAATCTGAAATCGACAGCGGGTCGTAGAGGCTGAAGATTTAAAACAGTTTTAAAAGTGAAATAAAGGAATTTCTTCTGTAAGTATTCCGATGAGAGATGCAAATTTCTTACTGATTAATAATATTTATTAAAATATGTCTCTTCAGGACGTAGGCGATCGTAGTTCTCTACAAAAAATTTTCTTTTTATTATAGGATCAACTAACGTTCCTTTTCGCGCAAATACTCTTTGGAAGGCCATAAATCCGTCACATCCTCCCCCACTTATAGGTTAAATAGTAGATTCGATTGGGTTCTCTAGCTTTTAGCGGGAACCAATTTATGAGAAAGAAACTGAGGAGAAAGCAACGGAAACAATGCCACTGTTTTTCCAAGAAGGCATGGCAATTCACAGGTAATCAAAAAAGGAAACAGTGGAGAGATATAAACACCTGCATCCTGAAGTGGCGTGATATATTTAGAAAGTTATCTGTAAATTGCCATGAATTCTTGGAAAAGATAATTGTTTCCCGTTTGAAATTCAGAGAAGTACATTTAACTACTACAAAGGCTAGAAAGCCTTGGTCTACCCTATTATTTAACCCTGAAATCATATGAGAAAAGACAGATTCATGCCTTTCCCGAGAGTATTAGTGCGAAAACAAAAGCAAAAGATGAAGACTGAAATTGAACTATGCTCGCTGATTCTTTCGTGTCACTAATTTCTACGCCACCCACACATCCATGTAATATTAATATTTATAAATTCCAGCCCCGTACGACATAAGACCGAACGTACAGAGAACAAATTAGGACTCTATTGTAATATCAGAGATATTAGCTTTCTAAATCTCTCTAAACCCCAATGTGTGGACTTGATATTTACTGGCTTAGGACTTATAGAGCATAAAGACAAAACAATAGAATACGCAATAATGATTTAATTCCCTTAAATGCTGTTACTTCTAAACATAGTAGTAAGGAAAGAAAGAAGAAAGGACTAACGATAATATGCAAGACGGCTGAATACCAATATGCGAGCTATACATTGGGAATTTAACTCTTTGGAAAGAGATATAACAACTGATGGAAAATTTCATGCAGAAAACCGAATTTCACTGAAATAGCGAAATATGCCTTACAAAAGCTAAACATAGTATTAAGAAAAAACGAAAATGCTGTTGAAACCAAAGAGTACTAAATTGTTATTTAGTATCAGTACTGCTATAAGGCCGTGAATGTTGAAGATGAAGAGGAGACATTAGGCAAAAGACATGTGGTTCTACAGAAGGATGCTGGGAATAACATGGACGGAACATGTGAGCAACGAGGAAATTTTAAGGAAAATTGGAACGAAAAAGACATATGTGCTTCGGATAAGAAAGGCACAGTTGTAGTTTTGATGACGCATAATGAGAACTGAGGGTTTGCCGTTGTACGCTCCGGCCTTCTTCAGGTAATTGGAATTTCGAACCGAACCCTTTATTTTCTCCACGAGGAAGATTGTTCTAGTTCCACGTGCCATGACTCTTCCGGATGTCTCAGTTATTTCCCTTTAACTTAACGAAATAAACGGTTCTGTTCGAAATTCTAATCACCTGAAGAAGTCTGGGGCGTACACCGGCCGAAACGTTGTGAATATGGCAATGAAGATGAGGATAACAGTCCGAATAATGTAAATAATGCAAGTAATCATAATACCTCATCTCAGAGATATAGTCAGATACTGAGATAATTGTTTTATTGTGCTAAATTGGCGGTTTCGTAGTTTCATGCCTAGACCTTTTATAGGTGCCTGTGAGTAAATATAGAATAATTGTTTTGCTCGAAAATCATTTGTCAAATAGAAGCATCAGTTTGTAATCTGCGGAACAAATCTTCATAAAATACGACTTCAATTCCTCATAAACAAAATTCATTGTTCCTTAAAAAATAAAACTTTTTTTCAAATGTACGTATTTCTGGATTTAATGATAATTTATTGTTCTTTTTTGACAAATACAAAAAAAACTGGAGGTGAAAAAATTCAACAAGGGAGATAAATGAGAGAATGATTATCAAAACTGACAAGGCGAAATACATTCACCATTTCTATTTGTCTTTCTGGCGTCAAATTCCACAGGAACCTTTCACGGGCGCCATCTTTGATTTCCTTTTTTCTAACCGTAGTAATGACTTAATACCATTTGACACACAGATATCCATGCGTCTCAAAATTTTATGCGCCAATGAAATTTAACCTTCACCGCGAAAATAATTCCTGTTTTCTCCTTTCTTTTTACTTTCGTGTGGGTTTGAATTTACAGTGTGACCAAGATTTAATGTCGTTGGCAAAGTTTTTTTCTCTGCTGGTCGTATAGGGCTGTTTCTTAGGTTACACATTTTACCTCTTCTATTCTAACCGCTTCTTTATATCGTTAGGATATTTTTTTTGAAACAAACGACGTCTTTTCAAAATTTATGGGTAGACATCTGAATTAAGATGCCAGAGAAGGTTGACTATTTCAGTTTTCTTTTTTAATGTCTTTTATTAACATTTCAATTATTTTTAATTTTTTTAAATAATGGAAAACCAATAAAAAAAAACAATAAAATGCTTAAACTCTGTTTGAAATTCTGAGGCGAAAACTTTCTTTTACGAATTATTACAATAGAATCTAAATTATCATTTTTGTTCTCTTAAAGATGGCCGAATTTAATATCAGACAAACGTCGGTGTAAAATGCAACAACAATAGGAATAATCTTTGGAAAAATAAAATTGTTAATCTCAGAATTTCAGATAGTAATTACGTAACAATTAACAAAGAAGAATACGTTCGGGCATATCTATTTGAAAACAGGCTTTTGGATGCCAAACTCAGATTAGCCTCAAAACATTTTGAAGACGAACAAGAAGAAAACCTTTCTTTATTCTCCATATTTTTAAATTCAGGAGTTGACAAAGTAACATTTGTATCTAAATTTGAAACTAACAAAACTAAAGAACTAACCTCTACTAATCACGACGAACACAATGATGAAAACTTATTTAGTTGTAAGATTAGGCTCTGTATATTGCTGCTGTTACTGCTCACAGTTGACATCTGAATTTGTCAGTCAGAGTTGTGTCAACTACGCCCGCGTTTCAAAAATCTTTTTTTGTTTTTTAGTTTTCATCAGTATTTTACTTTTAAAAATAACTAATCAATTGAACTTGCCGTTTCTACCGCCAGAATGTCCAGTAACCAAAAGTCTGGCGCTAAGATAGGTTGCGACAAACAGAGGTGTCTAAAATCTTCCCTTCTGCCAAAAACTGAAATGATATATTCAATGACTGAGGGAAGTTTGAATTACTTATTTATTTGTACGTACGGGAGACGTTCAAAAACTTTGTGAAAAATGGAAATGAAAACCAGCATTTTTATGCATAGGTTTTATTTTCCACATAAGTTCCGTCAACATCAAGACATTCCTGTAAGCGATAATATCAACCAATCATACGATCCCGGGAGAATACGTCGCCTGGGGAATTTAACCATCTCAAAGCAGATTTTTTACATCAATAATTGTCTCAAAATGGGTAAGTTAGGAAATCAGAAAAAAAAAAATGGAAGGCGCTAATGGCTTCTAATCGAACTTTTCGCAACGTTCTCCTTGCTTGATAAAAAGAATGGTCAAGGGCATTTTCATAATGGAAAAGGAATTTCTAATGAAGCTTTCTAAACTCTAGTGATATCTGTCCTCCTGTATGGCAGTGAGTGCTGGACAATCTACTCAAAGAAGCACAGAAATGTAACTCTACAGAAGGATGCTGAGAATATCATAGACCGAACATGATGTTTTAGAGAAACAGAAAGGAAACTTATACATAACATCAGGAAGTAACTGTTAAAATTTCTAGGGTACATAATAAGGAGAGAGGGCTTGAAAAATCAGATAAATCTTTCGAGTTAATATTGTCTTATAAGTTTCCAGTTTTGTAGAAAATTTCTTTCCAGCAAAAATAAAACTATAGAGTCTGTTAATTCAATGGTTTTCTTCTGTAAGTTTCTTTGGATTTCATTCTACAAATAATATAATAATGTAAAATTCTAGATGTTGGCATCATGTGGGATTATGAGGAAATCTAATTTATGAAATCTGTAATTTAATCATCAATAACTTAATCGCAAGTTCGTACGTTAAATTAATTTAAATATTAGGATGCTCAGAAAGTTCTTAATGTATCGAAGAGTAATAACTTTTTACGATAAAGGATACAAAAAATCTAAGTAAAATGTGTTTAAATATTAGGTTGTTCAGAAAATAATGACGAAAAGAATATTTAAACAAATGTAAGTTAATTTTATTGAAATATTAGGTTGTTTTGATTTGTTTTCTTTGACGGCATATCAACCTCAATGTGTTTATTTAATGCCGACAAGATTTCTATGGCTGGTAATATTTCTTTTTCAAAAATGTACTTCTGGTAATAATTTTTCCAAAAAGGTATTGTTGGTATTAAAACTTATTTTTATACTTTCATAGTGTTTTGACCACTTTGGCGGGGGAGGTAACTATTTGCACACAGCTGGGACCCTGACAGGTGCTACCACCCCATTTCAGGATGGACCTGGGAACACCAGCAATTAAGAGGTGGTTCCACGCTCCTCAAAACCTCCAGATCAAAGGCCTTGCTGCTGGATGTAGTTTATCGTCTTACCCAGGACGCGGATGTAGTTTATCGTCTTATGCAGGACGCTGAAATAATAGCGCATTCGGAAAGTAATGACGTTTTATGATAAAGGATATAAAAAAACAAATGTAAGTAAAGTTTATTTAAATATTACTGTGTTCGAAAAGTAAAGACGTTTTTTGAGAAATTATATAAAAAATGTATTAAATTTATTGAAATGTGCTCGAAAAGTAATGATATTTTAAGAGAAAGGATAAAAAAACAAATGTAAGTTAAATAAAAATAAAAATGTCTTTTAAATTTTGTTCAAAAATAAATAAATTATTATTTTTTGTCTTACGTCTCCAAATAAATAATATGATGTTACGGTAAAGAAGTCGTGACCCTTGGAGCCAATTTCCTTCCCTGGCGGCTTTTCTTCACGACATTCACTACTGGGACGGCAGCGTCATCTATTTTGTCACTCTGTAAGCTCAAACTCAGAGAGCAATTCATCGACGTCGAAAGATTGTTTACTCTTTATAAGAAACGACGTCCGTCCTGGGTATGACGATAAACTATATCCGTGTCCAGGGTATGACGATAAACTATATCCGTGTCCAGGGTAAGACGATAAACTACGTCCAGCAGCAAGGCCTCTGGTCAGGAGGTTTTGAGGAGCGTGGAACCACCTCTTAATTGCTGGTGTTTCCAGGTCCACCCTGACCCATGGTGGTAGCACCTGTTAGGGCCCCAGCTATGGGCAAATAGTTAACTCCCAAACTGGGGTCAAAATACTATGAAAGTGTAAAAATAGGTTAATACCAGAAATACTTTGTAAAAAAACTTATTACCAGCAATACATTTTTGAAGAAAAAAATTATTACCAGCAATAAATTTTTGAAAAAACAAATTTGCAAGCGATACATTTTTGAAGAAAATATTGCCAGAAATAGATTTTTGAAGAAAAGAAAATTACCAGCAATACATTTGAAAAAAAATATTACCAGTAATAAAAAATTTGTCGGCATTAAATAAGCCATTGAGGTTGATATACCGTAAAACAAAACAAACAAATTTTACGAAACGAACACCACTCTTCTTCAGTATCTGTCCTCCAGGACATATGTCACAGTGGATAAAGGCATTAGTTAGATCCAGTGACAGGACCCAAAGAGTGTGAGTTCAATACCTGCTTAAGGCAGTGGAGAACTTTCAGAGAGGAATTAACAGGTGATAACTGACATCCATTAGACATAGCACGTGGAACTAGAACTGTCTACACCAGTGAGCAAAATAAAGGGTTCAGTTCGACATTCCAACCACCTGAAGAAGGCTGGAGTGTACAACAACCGAAACGTAGTGATAAACATGGCGACAAAGATGAGGATATTAGTCCGATTAATGCAAATAGTGTACCACTATTCTTGCCGTGGAATTCTTGCATTAACTCCAGTTACTTCATATCAAGCTAAACAAGTTTTGATTTACATTTATGATTTCAAAAGTTGGCTAAAAATTGAATAAAAAAAGCAAATAAAGTTTTATTTAAAATCTATAATTTCTTGGGGTGAATTATTATTTGCGATGAGTAACTTTACATTATTTGGGGTGAATTAACAAAAAAGATCCTGTGTCTTTATTAGTATTTGCTGGTTTACTATTTAACGTATTTGGTATTTATCGTGATTTAGTATTTATCATGTTTGGTATTATTCAGTTTTGCTGATCCTTTTTTCGTTTAAGTTTTAATTTTCTACTTAGTTATTACTAGGTCGTCTAAAACGGATGACGAATGAAAAAATATTTATGTTCAAAGTAAAAATATTTGTGGTGATCGTTCTTTCATTGGAAGCGGATATATGTGAATGAAGTCAAAAATAGGAAGAGGGTGTTCAAGTAACTGACTTTCAATCTCCAGGGAACCCGAGGGATTGCGAAAAGAAGCAACAAAAACACCTGGTGCCATTTCAGAAAGTCTTTGGAGATTTTGGTAATCACGAAAAAGATCAGTACATTTTGGATTTGAATACAGCAGGGCATTAATGCAAAAAGAAATGATGTGTAAAAAAAAAAAAAGAAGTCCTTTGCGTATTTCTTGGCTACTAAGTTGTCTCGAATTAAATCTTTTGGCGAGATACTGGCAAATGTTGAAAGATTAGAATTTTGCTTATTTTAAAAGAATTGAGATATTTCTCATTGCCATGGGAATTTATCGATCATCTGTGGAACATTACAAAAGATGAACACCAGAACAAGTGTTGGAAATAATTTATAGCATTGTTGTCTGTTATTTATATTTCAAAGTTACTGTGTAACTCTTGTGGCCTAACGACAATGAAAATGTTAAAATATTTATTTTTTAATTTTCAGCCGTGTTAAAAGGCCATGAAATAAGACTTTTCCTGTTTTTATTTTTAAATCGCGTAAACATCAAGGAAGCTGAATTTTCTGACCTTCCCGGATGTTTACGTCTTTTTAGCTTCAAGAAGTCGCCGAATATGTCCTAAATCTCGTATGTAAATAAGTAACTAACTACCAAAAATAAAAATAAGTAACATTTTAAAACTATTTTATTTCAAGTGAGTTGTGAACATTTGAGAAAGGGATAGTAATATTTTTTTCTATTCAAAATTTTGGGGGATCGGATCAAAATATATCCGTGTTCAATTAGTTTCTTTTTGTTTACTTGGAAATTTAGGGTGGGGGAAAAATATCATTTAACAGATATAAATTTGAGATAGTAGCCACAAACGTTTTCCAAAACTCAGGTTTAGATTGTGGTTTGCGCAGTTAAACGCAATTTTTAATGCAAGAAAGATCACGTCGGGGTCACCAATTTATAGTGGGTTAGCCAATCTATATTGTTTTAAATCTCAATTTTGTGCAAGTTAAACACATAGAGGCTCCCAACCAAGTATAACAACTGATGCATTCTGATTGGTTGAAAAATATGAATTAGGTGTCGTCAACTACGTCTGAAGGTACCGACCCAAATTTTGACCTCTAGTTGACGCCACAAAATGTAAACATATTCACGATCCCCCCAAGAAAACTAATAAAAACGAAATTTCGACGCGATTTGGTCAGTGGGCACTTAAAATATTCAACTCATTCACTTGACTTCATTGGAAATCAACACAGCAAAGAAGACGAACCAAATTCTTCAACACGACAACGAACCTTGTCAACCAATACCAGGCTTAACGTTAATTACTAAAATTAACATAAATCCAGCTTGCGAAAGAACGCTCACTCCCACAAAATATATTGTTCCACAACAAGCATCTCCGGTAAAAGAGCGTCGACTCTGTAAAAATCAGTGAGTCAAGAACAATACATTTTTTTAATTTAATACAAAAAAACAACAACTGTTTAATTTTTCTACAACAAATATGCTTAACTACACCTTCTCATTTTCGTACAATCAGTTCAGCAACTTAAATTCTTTCAGTATCACACACCAAAGAACTCTAAAGTGTTTTAACAACTTTAGCACCATATATTATGTATTTGTTGTGTTTTATAAAAAATATTTATTGTTGAAAAAATTCTTCTACTTGATTATTTCTCTTGTTGTTGTTGTCTTTGTTACATATGATATAGTAAAAATAGTAGAGGGTCAGTTTTATTTGTATTTATAACCAATACCGATTGGCTGACCCACTATAAGATAAAACATGTATCATACTGATTCGTCCGGAACAAGACTAAATGGCGTGGAGGGAAGGACAGAAAGATTGTGTCGCAGATTTAAATATAGTAGGCTGCCTGCTTTCCAAAAGCTGTATTACGATTTTTGATCATTTTAATACAGCTTAGCAATGAAGCTAGGAAATACTGCCACGAAATTAGGCCACCGAGACATCAAGTGATAGTTGTATTGAACAGAAGCATAGGTTTATATATTATTCCCTGTTTTCCAGTTTAAATTATTATCATTCTTTCATTCCCAGTAGCTCCTTGCGACTTAGTGGCATTGTTGTTTTATTTGGGGCGAATTGATATAACCCATTTAAACACACACAAAAACTTACCAGACTCTTTTCTACAAGTACTTTCATGGCAACTGTTTTGACCAGCTACTTTCACTGTTTCCTAAATTGCATGAATTTAAGCGTGCTACTAGGTTGGCAGCTCGGTCCACCATTTTACTGTGGAAACGGCTAGATGTAGCTACCCTTTCTACTACAAAAGCTTCTTAGCTCGGACCTCCCGTCAATGGAACTCCCTTCCTATCACTTGCTTCTCTGATAGCTATAATCTTCAAATATTCAAATGTAATGTCAGTCGATATCTTCTGATGCCTTGACCTTTGATCCCTATTCTTCTGTTTATCTTTTCCCCAAATACACCCCCTCTTTAATCTTACTCTCACTCTCTGTAACCTCTTGCGCGCTAGTGGCACACCCACCTCCCGTGGAGTGATTTGCTCTTTTACACACACACACACACACACACACACACACACACACACACACACACACACACATATATATATATATATATATATATATATATATATATATATATAGCATAATGAGAAGTCACGTATGCTTTGTTAACATGTATATAATATAGAAAAAACAATTGAAAATTTGCAAATTAAAAAAATTGTGTGTTTTTTTGTGAAAGTATTTATTTATATTTTTTATATATATATATATATTTGATATTTCAGATCGGCCCCGATCTTTCATCAGAAATGAATGTTTTCAGAAGTTTGTTTACATTAAGTAGCGTCCGTCGCGAGACGCGGACGTCACGTGAAATAATTTTAGATTTCGCTTCAACAAACATAAACTAACCATACGTCAGAACAATCCTTATTCCCCCATAGCTGAACATTTTAATCAACCAGGACACTCATTAGAAAACTGTAAATGTGTATTGATAGATTCTGATTTCAGTTCCACATACACACGCAGAAAAAAAGAAAAATACTGGATTTTAAAATTAAATACATATAAACTAGGGTTAAATAAAGACTTGGGTATTTTGATATTTTGTATATCAGTAGGTCTCTCTATATATAGATCTCTATATCTATACATTTGTAGATCTCTCTCTATATATAGGTCTCTATATCTATATATCTATATTCTAAAGCTTTCGTCTGACTTTGGAAGTTTTGTTTTTTTAATTTTGTGGTCAGATTTTTTCTCGTTTGTTGTATTTCAACCTTTGACAGCGGTTAGGATTGAATGTTAAAATTTCAAATATTGATTTTCAAAAAAGCCTCTGCCTATTTGGAAGATTGGCGCAGGACAGTCTTCCTGCTTTTACTTTCCATTGTAATAATTATCCAGAAATTTATTCTGATTATTTAAATCCATTAGCATACATTCGCACGACACACGCATATGCTGGGGGAAAAAAACAAACAAAAAAAAACGGTGAATTAATTTAATTCATTTAAACATGCTTATAAATCATCCAATACTTCTGAGTTTTTTTTTCTAAAATATTAATTTTAGAATATGCCTATAAATAAAATAGAAGCAGAAAAATAGAAACGCTGACATTTTCCTAATGAGATGGAAACTTCTAAATCTCTAGAAATATTCATTTATTGAGCAGAGAAGCAACTGAGATATTTTTTCAAAATTCTCTTGATCTTTTTTGATGACGTGTGAGGTTATTAACGGGAAAGCTGATCAGAAATAGTCACGTTCCAACATAAAGTCAGTTGAGATAGAATGTCATAAAAAGTACTTGACATCTCACGCTGTACACGCAAAATAGGGGCGAAATGTGTAATCAGAATTAAGCAATGTTGTCGATTTAATGGGTGCTCGGATAAATGCTTTAATTTCCTTTTCTATCACTCTCTTTCTCCAAATTTCTAATAAGTCGAGGTATAGGGGAAAGGGAAAGAAAAAAAAGGAAACCTACAAATAATAAGCGTGCAAAATAAAAAAGAAAGAAAAGAAAGAAAAAAAAGAAAGAAAAGAAAAGAAAAGAAACATACACTTCGACTTATCTAAACAAAAATCTACAAAAAAAAACGAAAATCTACACTACAGAATCCCACTTCTATTAGATCAAGGAAACCAAAATAAAAAACAAAAACAAGTCAGTCAAAAGAATAACAATAACCAGGAATATATGTATATATATATATATATATATATATATATATATATATATATATATATATATATATATGTATACATATATATGTATACATATATACATATATATGTTTATATATATGTTTACATATGTAGATATATATGTATACATATATACGTATGTATATATATATATATATATAAGTATATATATATGTATGTATATATATGTATATATAAATTTATATATATGTTTATATATATGTCTTTATATATTTATGTATATATAATGTAAATGTATATGTAAATATATATACATGTATTTATATATGTATGTGTATATATGTATGTATATATGTATGGATATATATATATATATATATGTATGTATATATATGTATTTATATATGTGTATATATATGTATGTATATATGTATGCATATATATGTTTGTATATATGTATATATATATGTATATATACGTATATATTGTATATATCTGTATATATATCTGTATATATATGTATATATATATGTATGTATATATATGTTTATATATATATGTATGTATATATGCTTGTATATATATATATGTATATATGTATGTATATATATATAGTTATTTGTATGTATATATATATGTATATATATGTATGCATATGTATATATATATGTATATGTATATGTGTATATACATATGTGTATATATATGTATAAATATATATATATGTATATATATATACGTATATATATTTATATATATATTTATATATATATATATATATATATATATATTTCTTAGAACTTTGAATAAGTTCTCGCTGATTTTTCATGAAATGTAATGTTTTATTTACAAAAATTAGTAAGAGAGATGTCACGGAAAATATTGTCCATCGCTAGCCGCTACCCTTTCCCATCTTTCTGGCAGAATTTGAATTCTTCATCGAAAAAACTACACGTCTTTTGACACTAACCACGAGTCCAACCATTTTTTGGCATCCTCATAAGAATGAAAGCGCTGCTCAGCCAGGCCATGTGCCATCGATTGGAACAAGTTATAATTGGACGGGGTCAATACCTGGTGAATACGGCAGCTGGGGTATGACTTACCTTTTAAGCGTTTCCAAGTAGGTTTTCACCCATTTTGCCACATGTGGGCTGGCGTCGTCCTGTTGCAAAATCTTTTTCAAATGACTCTGTTCGTACAACGCCCACTTTTTTCTTCAATGCCAGTCGATAGTGATTTCCCGTGATGGTCTCTGTCGGTTTAAGCAGTTCATAATAAACTACACCCAGCTGATACAACCAAATGCAGAGCAGAATCTTCGAATCATGGATATTCTGCTTTGCCGCCGATATTGATGCATTGTCAGGCTTACCCCACGATCTTCTACGCTTAGGGTTATCGTAGTGGATCCACTTTTCATTGGGGGTCACCATGTGAAACTGCACGCACGCAGTTCTAGGAACGCCATCTGTTGGAAAACAGCGAGAACTTATTCAAGGTCCTAATAGTTATTTATTTAGGGTTATCGTAGTGGATCCACTTTTCATCACCGGTCACCATGTGAAACTGCACGCACGCAGTTCTAGGAACGCCATCTGTTGGAAAACAGCGAGAACCTATTCAAGGTCCTAATAGTTATTCATTTAGGGTTATCGTAGTGTATCCACTTTTCATCGCCGGTCACCATGTGAAACTGCACGCACGCAGTTCTAGGAACGCCATCTTTTGGAAAACAGCGAGAACTTATTCAAGGTCCTAATAGTTATTCATTTAGGGTTATCGTAGTGTATCCACTTTTCATCGCCGGTCACCATGTGAAACTGCACGCACGCAGTTCTAGGAACGCCATCTGTTGGAAAACAGCGAGAACTTATTCAAGGTCCTAATAGTTATTTATTTAGGGTTATCGTAGTGGATCCACTTTTGATTACTGGTCACAATGCGATGCAAAAAAAAGAAACTTTCTTTTTCTGCTGTTTAAGCAGCTGTTCACACGTGACAATACGCCGTTTGACGCCCCTCTCGGCTTCAACTCGTACTGCACCCAATGTCCTTGTTTTTTTTTTTAAATCATTCCTAATGCTTTCAAACATTTCGGAACTGTTGTTTGACCAACTCCTAGTGATTTTGCAAGTTCAGCTTGCGCCTGACATGAGTCTTCAAGTAGTAATACCTCCAATTCTTCGTTTTCAAAACTTTTTCGTGCGCCCGAGACTTCTTCATCTTCAACATCAAAATCATTATTTTTGAAGCGTCTAAACCGATCTCTGCACGTTGTTTTCGACAAAGCATGGTCACCGTAAGTCTCAACAAGAATTCTGTGTGCTTCAGTTGCAGATTCCTTTTGAATAAAGCAGTGCAGTAAAATTCCCCGCAAACAGACTTCCTTTGGCACGAAATCCGACATGTTTACCGCTTTGATAAACAAAGTTGTTTACACTTCAGTGAAATGACATACACTGAATCTCAACCTTGCTTATAGTGCTTCCTTATAAAGCTATAGTGGAAACTGAGGTCAAGATCCAGCGTTGATAGTCTGTGTCATGCTTAAATTGGATATTCAGGTCTGAAGATTGCGTTTAAGACTATCACAGGTGGGTCTTGATCTCAATGCCCACTTTTATATTTACGTACGCTCCATTCCTGATATTGAGCTCTTTAACCCATAAATACAGCATACCTTAAAACTATATCTGGATGATATATATATATATATATATATATATATATATATATATATATATATATATATATATATAAAAGTGAACATAGAAGTCAACACTTAGAGGCGACAGTCTGTTTCATGCCGATTGCATCTAGCATGAAACAGCCTGTCGCCTCTGAGTGTTGACTTCTATGTTCACTTCCATATTTATATTTACATACGCTCTATCTCTGATATTGAGCACTTTATCCCATAAATATAGCACACCTTAAAACTTTATTTCTTCATATATATATATATATATATATATATATATATATATATATATATATATATATATAAAAGTGAACATAGAAGTCAACACTTAGAGGCAACAGTCTGTTTCATGCGAGATGCAATCGTCAGGCAATCAGGTGGCCTGACGATTGTATCTAGTATGAAACAGACTGTTGCCTCTAAGTGTTGACTTCTATGTTCACTTTTATATTTACACACGTTCTATCTCTGATAATGAGCACTTTATCCCATAAATATAGCACACTTTAAGACTATATATATGTATATATATATATATATATATATATATATATATATATATATATATATATATATATATATATTTAAAAAAGAGGAGACTTCAGGAATCCATGGTAATATTTTATTTCAGACCAAACGGTTTCAACAATGAATGGATTTTAAATTCTTCCAGGCACCAAACGAAAATCAAAAATTAAAATAAATTGTGTTTTAAAATAGATTCAAAAAGGGGAAAGGAAAGTAAGAACTAGAGAGGAGGAGAAACGGCAGGATATATCTCTCTAGAGAGACATAGAGGGTGGGGCTAACGTAGAAGATGAATCAATATAGTAGTTGAGAATAAACAGGTTGACCGCTTATTCAACAGAGTGGGAAGGGAAGTAGAGATAAATCTTCAAAGCATAACACGGCGAAAAGGAAAAAGAGAAAAGGAAAGAGAAAGGAAAGTAGAACTAGAGAGAAGGTTCCATATATTTGAAGGTTTACTTTTCAAGTAGTTAAGTTTATACGGGTATAAATAACTTCTTAAAAAGAAAATCTCATATATATATATATATATATATATATATATATATATATATATATATATAAATGTATATATATATATATATATATGAAGAAATATAGTCTTAAAGTGTGCTATATTTATGGGATAAAGTGCTCAATATCAGAGATAGAGCGTGTGTAAATATAAAATTTAATAATATATTTTATATTTATATATATATATAATATATAATATATTTTATATTTATATATAAATATATATATATATATATAATTAAGTAAATCATTGAGTCTGAAATTATAATTCTCAAATCCTCTTAACAATTTCTATCATATATATATATATATATATATATATATATATATATATATATATATATATATGATATATATCTAGAATATATATCTAGAATATATAAATATACATACATACATATATACATACATACACATACATATATATATATATAAAAATAATTCCAAGAGGATAGAATCCAGGTAGAACTCAATGTCCAAGACAGAGTAAGAATATAATAAAAAGGCTTAAACACTAATATTCCATGGTCATAATTTATTCCATTGGAATCGTAAATACGATCCAATTCATCAGACCTACAAATTCAAAAAGAAAACAGAAAAAACAACTCCGGGAATAAAAAATAAAATTTAGTGAGAGTG
>OZ038475.1:9731221-9739814 GCA_964036315.1 Acanthosepion esculentum | reverse complement strand
TCTTTCCGCATTCTCTACACTAGAAATAAAAATTGTCTCTTTTATTTTATTTTAGCGTCCATTTCGTTTCCATTTTTCTTAAAACTTTGTCGTGCCTCACGTGTTCAATACAGGGTATTCTCATCATCCTTCTGTAGAACCACATTCGTCCTGTCTCAAGTCACTTCATTAACTGTGTGTTAATAGTTAGTAATATTACTATAAATATATTTTCATAATATTTTCTCTTTAAAGGGTTATGTTCTTTTTGGTAAGGCTTGTGTTGTTGAAATTAAAGTTATGTCTTACATTGTTACGGTATAATAAAAAAAACTACATTACACCACAGTGACGACTCTAGGCCATCAATGTTTATTCGACACATTACAATCTTGAACGAAATATACTATTTGTATAACTTAGATGCTAAAATTATTCCTTTACTCTAACTAAAATATATAATTTTTTAAAATCTCTGTACATGAAATAAAAAAGTCACATTTTGGTATTTTAATATTAATTGTAATAATTCTATAAAATAAACATTTATTTTCAATTTTTTTCTAGACATGTAAAACGTGTGTATCTATCTCGAGTGTGTGATTGTATATATGACTGTGCGTTAGTGTGTTTATGTGTCTCTCTGTCTGTGAATTTTTAGTTTAATTTATTGTACACTTATGATCGGTACTGCTGACTGATATCATATTTCCCCAAGACTAACCCAGTCACACTCCTCAGCACAACCCTCCAATCTTCGCCTAATTTAAGTTGGGCTAAATTTAATTTACTCCTTTTCAATTGATATGTGATGTGGACAGGAGGGAAAAGGAAATACTGCTGTTAAAATACACAAAATATGTATCGTTCTAGGAAGCCAGAAAAATTGTTGAGTCCTATAAGAAAACACAAACATATGCAAAGTTAGCAAAAAAGACGAATGAGAACAACCAAGTAGAAACTAAAGAAGAAAACGGATGCGTTGAGATTGTTGAGAGACTGCTGCAGTTGAGTTTTGATGAGTGGCCACACTTCCAAAAACGCTTAAGAAACGTCTATTATGAAACTCGAGAAGAAAGAAAAAATAAAGACCTGAAACGAACGAAACAAAACCAATAAATAGACCAGGTTGTTCTACAAAGAATGTCCCAACAAAGAGCAAGTCTCAGATATTTCCTATACGTCTTTAGCATCCCGCTACCACCTTTTTTTTATCAATATCAATTTTTGTACAAAAAGTGGACCACAGAGTTTATTCAGCTTAATAAATATTTTCAGAAAACCTCAACTTCTAATTGGTCACTTAATATTCAAGTCATGTTCGAATAACATCGACCTAGTTCTTGACATGACCAAAAAATAATTCTGCCAAAATCTGTCGAGCCTCTGTGATCCTACCACGTGACCAAAGTTAGCAATAAATATGAAAACGTCATTCAACCTCGACAGTCAGCCGATCGAAATCCTTTGAACTCGTCACGCAGTTCCAGGCTTTACGTTAAAGTTCCTTAACATGATTTCAGCCTGAAAGAACACTCACTCACACAGAAATATTTTATCAGGAAAAATCAACTCAAGTTTTCCACATTCAACATGATACACGAATCTTTTTCATACGCTTTCAAGCTCAACGTTAATTATTGCAATTAACATAAACGCAGCTTGTTTAGAACCACTTACTCCAACTACAGAATATTCTCCTCGAACGACAAGTGAAAACAAATCAAAGAGCGACAATTTCGTAAACCTTAAAGTAGTGAACAATATTTCTCTACTTTAAGTACAAACTTGAACTGTTTATTTTTCCTTAAATTATAATAGTACCAAAACACCCTTTCTCATTATTGTACAGACCATTCAACAACTTATAATCTATCAAACCAGAACTTTGACAACAATCTAAACATAAAAAGACGTTTGAACTTTTTAAAACCACATCTTTACTCCAGTTGTTTGTATCTCTTGTTTATATAAATATTTTATTCATTGTTATGCAAAAACTGTTGTTTCTCATGTTGTCCTTATTCTATGTTTGTTGAATACAGAAATTTTTATGCGAAAGGAAATTGTTAATTTCATCACGCAGCCTATTTATTCTACAATTATTGATCGATATAATTTAATCAATTAACACAACCTCCACACGTCCACCGAGACCAATGGAGGATATCCCAAAAGCAAAAGCGACAAAAGAAACCATCCCAAAGAAACAGGAACTGTCAAAAAAGAACACTCCAAATATTTTGACCGAATTAACTGACAGATTCGAAAGACTGGAAGAAATGGACGTCGACGGTGAATCACACCACAAAACAAAACAAAAATAAAATTATGTCTAATAAAATAATACAGTTGAAAAATCAAATCTCAGTGAATTGACTCTCCTTATGAGAATATGGCCGACAGTCATATGATTACAAGAGCCATTTCTTAAGGAGAACAATGGTATAAACATAAAAATTAGACCTCATACAATTATATAAACAGAGATACTGACAGAGCATCAGGAAGAACATCGATAATTATCAAAAACAGAATTGTGCAAAACCTGATCCCTCTGGGCACAAACATGCAGGCAATTGCAGTGTCGACAACACTAAACAGAACAATAACCATTTTTTCTACTTATCTGCCACCAAATCGCGACATCATTCAATCAGAAATAGATCATTTCATAAAACAGCTCCCGAAACCTTTTATTTTATCGAGAGATTTCAACTGCCAAAACGAAATATAGGGAAGCAAAGATACAAACAAAAAAGGTCAGATTATAGAAAACCTCAAAAACAAAAACTACCTTTGCCTCTCCAACAATAAAACGAATCCATCCATCCATCCAGCGACAGGATTATATTTAGCAATAGATCTGACTCTATGTTATCCAACCATATATATGGACTACAGATGGAGAGTGCATGGCGAGACTTGTGGAAGCGACCACTTTCCAATCATCTTAGAAAATATAAATTCTTTGACTTGATGAGAAAATGCTACAGTGGAATCTAAAAAAGGCTAACTGGATACAATTTCAAAAATAATGTCAATCAAAACTAACACCAGAAGCAAATATTAATAATGAAGATCACCTGATATACTTCACCAAAACACTCATATCTATCGCTGAAGAGAACATACCAAATTATCTACTCCTACAAAATACTACAAACCCTGGTTTGACAATGAATGCCTAAAGGCTATCCAGATACAATGGGCTGCCCTTAGAAAATTTAATCCCACTAAAGAAAACCTAAACTTAAAAAACAGCAAAGCCAAGACTCGACAAACTATCAAGGAATCTAACAAATGGAAAAAAAACTATTATTGGATCTAACTAACGCCTTTATCCACTGAGGATACAAGACCCACTGGATAAAGGCGTTGATTAGATCCAGTGACTAGACCCAAAGAGTTGTGAGTTCAATACCTGGTTACAGCAGTGATGAACCAAAACTTGGAGAAATGAGTTAAAGGGAAATAACTGAGGCATCCGATAAAATATTCTACCTCGGTGGACGAAATAAAGGGGTCGATTCGCAATTCCAATCACCTGAAAAAGGCCGGAGCGTATAACGACCAAAACGTTGGGAATATGGCAAGGAAGATGAGGATAACACTCTGAATAATGTAAATAATGCAAGTAATCATAATACCTCATCTCAGTGATATAGACAGATATATAGAGAGACATAGACATAAAGGCCGGAGCGTACAACGGCTGAAACGTTGTAAATATGGTAATGAAGATGAGGTTAACAGTCCGAATAATGTAAATAATGCAAGTAATCATAATGCATCATCTCAGAGATATAGACAAGAAAAACTATATGTCAAAACACTAAATCAAAAACAATATGGTACCCGATGAAAAAGATAGTTGGCAAGAATGATAGAACTCCAATAAAAGATCTCACAAAAAACAATACAAAGAAAGAGCAGAAATGATATCCCTAACATCTTAGCGGACAATTTTTCGCATAATTCCTCCTCGAAAAATCAAACTGAAAAACTTCAAAATTCAGAAAAACTGAAGAAAAACTCAATTTCAACTCTAAAAATTCAGAAAGTCTTAATCAACACTTCGCAAGAGCAGAACTAAAGGAATCACTTAGCAAAATAGCCGGTCCTGAATATCTTCTGGATATCAATAACAAGATATGGTTCAGCGGAAAAGTTTCGAATCTTTGGAAACAAGCCACAATAATAAGCGCACGTCAAATTCAGTAAAGACTCTAATAATGAAACAAACGCCCATACACCTAAAACTGATACGTCAAATCCATTAAATCATAGACCAATAGATTTAACAGGTTGTATTTGTAAAGAATGAGAAAGGATGATCAATGACTGGTTAACGTGGTACCTTGAATGGAAAAACTTAATATCAAAATTACAATCAGATTTCAGGAAAAAAGAAGTACAACTGAACATTTGATCAGACTAGAGAAGTCCATAAAAGAGGCATTCATTAAAAAGGAGCAACTAATTGCAATTTTCTTTGACTTAGAAAAGGTATATGACACCACATGAAAATATGGAATCATGAGAGGTCTTCGAGATCTCGGTTTGAAAGGCATAATGCCTATCTTTATTCGAAACTTCCTAGAAATCGGGACTTTAAAGTACGGATGCGAACTACTCTTTCTCTCTCTCTCTCTCTCTCTCTCTCTCTCTCTCTCTCACACACACACTCTATCACATAAAAAAGCTGGAAAAAGGTGTAACCAAAGGAAGCATCCTGTCAGGAACACTTTTCAATATCAAAATTAATAACATTATTAAACGCGTCAATCCTGGAATTGATTGCTTACTGTATGTGAATGATATTTGAATGATTATTTTAAATGATTTTTAATGATTTTTTAATGATTTTTAATGATTTTTTAATGATTTTTTAAAATGATTTTTAATGATTTTTAATTATTTTTTTCAATGATTTTTAATGAATGCTTTTAATGATTTTTTAAAATGATTTTTAATGATATTTTTAATGATTTTTAATGATTTTTTAATATGTTGTCGATCAAAAAATATGGACCTCACAGAGAGCAAATTGCAAATGTCAAATAAAATCAGTAAATGAACTGAAGAAAATGGTTTTCGATTTTCCCAAACCAAAACGAAGTGTTTGCATTTCTACAACTTCTACAGAATACACAATGATGCATGTTTAACGCTGAGTGGAAAGGAAATACTGATAACAGATAAATATAAGCTTCTGGGCATTATATCTGATAATAATTGTCTTTCATCCCCCATATAAATTACTTAAGACAAAAACGTAACAAAAATGTCAACCTACTTAGGGTTATAGCCCACACTGATTGGGGAGTTGATAGGAAATCACTTCTAAAAATTTACAGAACAATTGTCAGATCAAAACTAGACTATAGCTGTTTCACCTATACGGTGCCGCAAGACATTCATGCATAAAAACAATTAGAAACAATTGATCATCAAGTGCTTAGACTTGCACTGGGCGCTTTCAGCACACGTACTCCGGTGGAGAGTCTACATATAGAAGCAAATGAAACCCCTCTATCATTGAGAAGACAAAAATTAGCACTACAATACTTTACAAATTTATCATCATACGCATCAAATCCAGCTATGACTATGCATTTAAAACACAGTAGAAAACTGTCTACGAGGAAAATCTCAACGCCATTAAACCCTTCACTCTCCATGTCGGGAATCTCATCAGTGAAATGAAAATGAACTCTAGTTCCATAAACCAATCAATCATCTCCAAAACTCCACCCTGGAGATTGAACCAAACAAGTTTTATACTTGATTTGGCAAAATGTTCAAAGAATAGAACAAACCCAATTATATTTCAGGATGCATTTGAAAACATGAAAGACCATCATTCAGACTGTAAATGTATATATAGAGATGGATCTAAAGATGAAGAAGCAGTTGAAGTGCTGCCATCGATGGCAAAGAATAGACAAGACACTGCCAAAGACGGCATCAATTTACACCACTGAGTTAACAGCCATTAATCTGACATTGAACAAAAATCAAAAACAGCAGATGAAACAAATTCATATGTACAGACTCAAAATCCTCACTAGAAGCGCTACAAAATAAAAATATGAGGAAGCCACTAATTATTCAACTGAGTAACGGAATCATCAACCTCTGTAACACAAAAACGATCATCTTCAGTTGGATACGGAGCCATATTGGCCTTCGTGGAAACGAAAAAGTGGGTAAAACCGCCAAACGTTCACTGTACAGTATTAAAACAAACACCAAAATTGCATACACTGATTTGAAACGAATAATTAATAGGTCTATAATAAACAAATGGCAAACCCTCTGGGATAACTGCACTAATAATAAACTAAAAAAAGATTCAACCAAAGATCAAGACCTACCAGAGTTACAGAAAAGTGAGAATACAGGAAGTAACCCTTGATCGACTCCACATATACATAACACACGGATATCTGTTTAAAGAAAATCCTCCATTTTGTATTGGCTGTCATGCGCCATTTACAGTGGGCCATGTATTGATGAAAAGCATTTATTTCAATAATATCCGTTCGAAACATTACCAGGACGACAACCTGAAGGACCTTTCTGTACAGTAACATCGTGGGTAATGGGACTGTACCAAAAATATAAAACACCAAATGTTTGAAATCCCTTTAACCGTGTGTGGACGAATGAGCTCTGCTTGTTTTAAAAACAATGCTATCAATGTACTATTCGTTGTCAAATGTTTAAACATGGTTTGGCATGAAAGACCCTACAGGATTGATATGCCAGAAAACCCTCCTAACTAAATAACCTTTTTATTTAGTACAATGAATGTGTGTAAATGTCATTGCCATTTGCTATAAAAATAAACATTATATTTTTGTTCTGTATGTTTTCTCATTGACTAGTTCATTGAGCGATACATGAGATTGATTGGAAGGTAACAATATTAACTGACAAGAACCGTTTAGTTATTCCTAACAGCATTTAGTGCTGAATGCAAAAGAAGGAAATGGCATTAGTACAAAACAAAAAGGGTCAACATACCTTACTTTTTTAATAGTAAATTGCGCACAAGGCTCGAGATCCACTCAGGCTATAGGATTACAGTAAAAATGGCAATTCTAAATTAGATGTGTCTGCCCCAGAAAAGGGCAGTTCTTAAGAAGAACAAGGCCAGATATGTCTGCAATACTCATTTTTAGTCGAACATAATTCTCGTAAAGCTATGGAAGCATGTCATGAAGGATAAAATGAGTCGATCATTTTCCCACTGTCTTTGACAATGGATTGAATATATGAATTTCATCTGGGGCTCTGGAGTGAACTTGCGACTCAATAGACTTTCAAAGAACGATTGAGAGTGGAATCGTTCATTGTAACTGGACGATACCAAGTCATGATTTCATTAAGGAAGTTATATTTCATTTTGCATAAAAAGGTCTCACTAGTATATCGATACAGGAATGATAAGGTGCTACTTGATGGAAAGAGTAGTTACATATTTCCCACAGATGCCACAATGCATCTAAAAGCAAACAACTATTTCGAACAACTATTTTCAAAACTGACAGGACATCGCCTTCCCATTGTCTCGAATCGACATTTTCTTTGTTGGCTGTATCACAACAGTTTAATACTGGATTACCGATTTTTAGGAAACACATTTTTTACAAATTGCATCTTCGTCGTGGTTCCAAACTTGTTGGAATAACCCCAAGAAGTCCCCTCACTAAATTTATAGATCCTACAAATGCATGCCGAAATTTTTTCCTAACCAATAAAAATAGATAATTCTCGTTCTCATTCGCCATATTTTTTATCCTTCTCGTCTTGAGGCCAGAACGCATCCCTTTTTTTCGTGTGAACACAATTGTTACTTCGTAAACTTTTTACCTTATCTCTGTTTCTTTTCCTAGTTTTCATTTTGTATATATAATGTATACGCGGTGTCCATAAAGTTCGTGTGCACGTTAAAAAAATTATTTGTATTTGCGATAGAAATAATTTGTAAAAAGTATTAGAAAGAAGTAAATCTATATTTTTTAAGGTTTTATTGAAATTTTTATTTAAGTTTCCACATGTCCTCCATCATTAGCAATACAAAGGGTAATACGATTTTGCAGTTCACGGAAAATATTTGCCAACTGATTTACAGTAATGCCTGAAATGACATTAATTATTTTAGCTATACTTAAAACTAGGTACATTAAACTTTATAACATTTTTACAGATTATTTCTATCGCAAATACAAATAAAGTTATACATTTTTTTAAAGTGCACATGAACTTTACACTTAACCATGGCCATTCCTACATATTACACTATGTCACTGAATGACCTGCATCTCTTGTCCTTTTAAATTTACAACGGTTTTCGGGAACGAGGCTCTCCTAGAAATACTATAACGCTCAAACTGGATTCTGGAATGTTTTTGCTGCCTTCTCAACTCGACTAATATTGACATTCTCCAATAAGATGTGGTGGAATGTAGCATTATAGTAGTAGCGATTATACCGGATAGTGAGACAATGCTAACATCAGTAAAAGGATTATTTAAGTGCATGGTTATCTAGTGGAGAGTCAAGCGGCCCGACGTCAAAATAAGTCTGGTTGAAGGTTATGTAT
>OZ038475.1:9686221-9728721 GCA_964036315.1 Acanthosepion esculentum | reverse complement strand
TTAATCATGATGCGATTTTGGATTTCTCTGTTGTGTAATTTATATGTTCTGTTATAATAAATACATTGAGCTCTTTTTGTGGATCAGTTTTAATATTTTATGTTACTAGGATCCACTTGGATTACTTACCAACACATTATTACCTGTACTACACACACACACACACACACACACACACATATATATATATATATATATATATATATATATATATATATATATAGTACATGTAATTACAACCAAAAAGTTTCTTGTTAATGGTTTATGAGAGCTGTGTAGAGGAAATGCGTCATGGATTCACTGTTATGGACGCCGATGAGCGGCTTTCGCTGCTTTCGCTGCTTTCGCTGCTTTCGCTGCTTTCGCTGGTTCCCAGACTTCATGAATTTAAGCGATCAACTAGGCTGGCATCTCGCTCTCACCCTTTCACTGCCGAAACTGTTAAAATTAACCGTCTCTTCTACTTCAATAGCTTCATGTCTCGCACTTCTCGCCTGTGGAACTCCCTCCCCTTTTCCTGTTTCCCTGATAGCTATAATCTCCAACTATTCAAATGTAATGTCAATCGACGTCTCCAGATGCCCTGATCTATCCACTATCCTTCTCTTCATCCTTTCCTCTATCACTCCTATTTGCTCTCGCTCTCACTCTCTGTAACCCCTTACGTGCTAGTGGCTTCCCGCCTTGCTTGGAGTGAAACGCTTAAAAAAAAATTCAAGGAACACTGACGTATACATGAACAAATGTAACTGGCACTAAAAGACGCCCAGGTAAATTTGCTTCTCTTCCTAACATATATTTCATTCTTCGTTAAGAATTCTGTCTCATTCTGTTTCATGTGTTTAAATTGTTTTGCTAGTTTGGCAATCCATTCTCTTTCGACTGATCGTCTAATTTCTAAGACAGATTCAAGCTGAAGATAGCGTGAAATACGATTTTGTCTGATCAATCAATAACTAATCAATGCTTCAAATCAAGTGATCACTTCTTTGATCTTGGCTCCTGTGTCTTACACGATCAGTTTACTACCTGACGCTAACAATTCTGTTTAATAATGGAGGTAGTTTAAAGAGTTTTCTAGCCTTTTGTTTCCTGAGTGAAAATTAATGATTGTTGTAAATACACGTTTAGATTCTTAACGTCCACTTTGAGCGAAGCTAAGAAAATTAAAGAATGGATCTGTAATCTGCATTCTTGATCAGAAAGATTACGCCTGTATTTCCAAAGTAAAGGGAGTTGAATAATTTCGTTCTATTATTAAACAGCGAATGTTCTATTTAAATAATCATGTTAAAATGATGATAAATGAACCAACATGAATAGGCGCTTCATCGTGATATAATGTCAGAATGCTGGATTTGGAAATTATTAGATCGGCCCTCATTGGGAGCTCTATACTTATGACCTTGTGCCTAAAATATTCACTCCGCCTCTCACGAATGCCATTAAACTTCTGTGTGGAGAATAAAGCCATAGCCTCATAAACCTTAGGTGTTGCTGCTGTGGCTTTTGTCGCAAGTAGGTTTTTTACGAGGAGGCGTCGCTAGTTCGACTTCCAACCGATTTTGAATTCAGTGCTGTTCTTCTGCTATACTTGTTGCCTAAGAACGCTAGAGAGATTCACTTTCCATAGCTGGAGGGTGAAGAGGAGATTGATTCGTAGCTTGGTCAAGGTTATTTTTATGAACTTAGCTAGAATTTGAAAATGGTACACCAGATCTATACTCACATCAAAAGTAGTCCCCGCTTAGTAAAAGATAATATCCTAACACGTATTAAATTTATGCCAAATTGTTCTCAAGATTCTTTTTAGTTATTAAAACAAAAACGATTATCTACTGTAAATTTCTCTTCAGTTAAAAACAGACCTTTTACACACATTTATTAAATCTCTGTAGGAGGCATAGTGGAGTAATGGAAGAATCCGTAAAGTTCGAATTCCAGTCAAGTTCATTAAATTCTTACGCACAAATATGCTTCGGAAAAGTATAAATCCATCTTTTCCTCCTCCCCAGCTATGGTAATTAGCAGGACAAACTTTGTCCTATAACCTGGGCTGGTAACCGGTCTAGTAGAAGGACAACTCTGAATTCAAAATTTCCAACTATTAAAGGTTGTTTGAGCCCATTAAATTTGGTTGGCAACCAATCTAGGAGAACGATAAATCTGAATTCAAAACCGTATGTAGCCCTGTCGAAGCCCGTACTATGCAGCTAAGGAAAGGATCGGGGAAAAGGATCTGGGATCGGGGAAAAGGATCGGGGGAAGGATCGGGAAAAGGACAGAGGACAAAGGATCGGGGAAAAGGATCAGGGGAAGGATCAAGGAAAAAGGATCGGGGAAAAGGATCAGGGGAAGGATCGGGGAAAAGGATCAAGGAAAAAGGATCGAGCAAAAGGTCGAGGAAAGGATCTGGAAAAGGATCCGGGAAAGGATCGTAGAAAGTATCGAGGGAAAAGGATCGGGGAAAGGATTGAGGAAAAGGATCGGGGAATAGAATCGGGGAAAAGGATTGGGGATAGGATCGGGGACTCTGTGATCTCGACTACCGTTGAGCATCATTTATTCAAAGAATCACACTCTGAGAAATTGTTCTGTAACTAATTGCTAAACCGCCAAACACAACAGTATAATCTTTTGGCAATGTCTGTAAATGTAATTCTGTGTTTTATTTAGACGCAAATGGAGGATCTAATTTTTTTATTACAGTGAATGAAAATGAAGTCTTTCCTTTGATATTGTCTCAAATGAAAGGAAAAATCGTCTCCGATGAATAGTTCAGCGTCAGTATTTCGTGACTAAACTTCGAAATAAAACACAACAATAAACTTTGTCTGGTCAATAATAATTCGTTAACAACATAGACAATTAGGAAATAATAAATCAGTAACGACCAAAAGGTTTAAACACTGAAGAGTAAAATAACCACTCGTCAGCGGGGAGATTATTTTCAATCACAGACAATGGCTCGGATTAATCGATATTCCTGAGTCATAAATTGCAAGGATATTACAAAGCAACATATTTCAAACATAAAATCGATCGATTTTTAAAGGCTGTTATATATTCATCGTGAATGATATTTGGTTAAATGTCTTCGAATAACAGTTTGCAAGGACAATTTGTGTTATGTTCGAAGATACTCAGAAACGGAAGATGAATTCTGAGTTGACAAGGAATACGGTTATCAGAATCATTTATTTTCTTCCGGACTTTTATTGGGATAAGCTTCTAAAATAAGCAAATCATTTGAGACGCAAGAAACTCAGTTAACAACGTTTAAAAAACTCTTAATATTTATTTCTTAGAAATTTGCATTTATAATTTCAAGTAGAAATATACTTCAAAATGTGTCGATTATTTTATTATAAATTGTTTATTACTCTTTAAAGGCCATTGACTATCATTTTGAGAAGTTATAGTAAAGGTTTGTGTAAAAGAGAGGAGAATAGGGGAAGCATTAGGGGAAAAAACTATTAACTATAAAACAGCCAAAAAATTTATTAGAAATATATTGTACTTCTGTTTGGTTTGGTTTGTTTTACGGCATATCAACCTCAATAAAAAAATATTACCAGTAATGCATTTTTTGAAAAAAATATTGCCAGCATTATTTATGCCGACAGATTTTTGGGATATGTTCTTATGAATAGATTATGTATTAATATTATTTTTTCAAACATGTAGTGCTGGTAATATTTTTTTCTTCAAAAATTCATTGCTGGTAATATTTTTTACAAAAATGTATTGCTGGCATTAAAACCTATTTTTACACTTTCAAAGCGTTTTGACCCCAGTTAGAGGGTTAACTATTTACCCATAGCTGGGACCCTAACAGGTGCTACGACCCCGGGTCAGGGTGGACCTGGGAATACCAGCAATTAAGAATTGGTTCCACTCTCCTCAAAACCTCTTGATCAGAGGCCTTGCTGCTGGACGTAGTTTATCGTCTTGCCCAGGACGTGTGGATGTAGTTTGTCGTCATACCCAAGACGCTTGTATTTCTGATATACGCTATATTTAATAAGATTAGTTGACGGTCACAAGGCGTGTAAAAAAAAATAATAAAAAAATAAGAGGGGTTTGGCGGTGGCTTTTCATTGACATGTAAACTGAAGAATTAACAACTAACTAGAATGCGAGATTTTGCTGATAAAACTGAAGTTTCTATAGGGTGGTCCGAAAGTCTTGTCACCTATTACCAAAAAGTAATGAGAACACTAGAACAAGTAATACCAGGTAACCAGGTACATGTACCGGATTCAGTTTATTCACTTTCATTGATGCTGTCACACATCGAGAAGGTCTGTATGAACACCAAAAACCCTTCAGTATGATTTTTGTTTCTACTTCAGAGGAACGTGATTATGCAAATGCTAAGATTGGGAAGTCCTCTCACTCACGTCAACCTCTTCCTTACAGACAATTAGTTGACCAAACCTCCATACTGGGGGTAACCAATATGGACTATGTGCGTTGTGTGTAATAATACAAAAAAATTCTACTAGTAAAATAACAACAACAAAAAACGAATGATTTGACTTCCATTAAGCAAAAGAGACAATGCAACTTTGGTGTATTGGTCTGAAAACAGTCATTGGAAGTAATATAGTGACACTACGGAATAAAAACTGTAGTCGCTATGAATATGGTGATTTTCCAAGCGTATCTTGGATGTGGCACAAGGCCAAATGTATGGGGATCGAACTCACGACTCAGTCGTAAATGTTCTAGCGAGACAAGCTTGTTAACCCTTATACCGCCTCGAGGTGTCCAAGTCGCTATGAATATGTCACAAAGTGTCAATGAAAGAATGTTACCGAAGATCAAGACTCTGTGAACAACATAAGTCATTTAAAGTGTTCGATTCCCTGAACAATTTTTGCAATGATAATGTCTCCTTTCAAAAGTACAGAAGACAGTAGAAAGAATCGACCGAAGTCTTTTGAGGGCGAGATAAACGGCGCAGAGAATGAGTTCAGTTGTCTGAGGAGTTTGTAGATTCTTTGGTCTGTAACAGCGACCTTCGATGCGTCTTGTAAATGCAAAATTCTCGGAGCCTGCTTTCCAACAAGATCACTGTGGAGTGGATATATAAAAGGTTTGGCCAGAATTCTAACTAGATTTGTTGTTTCCATCTTTTTTTAATCATTTCACCCCAAGCAAGGTAATAAAGACACTAAGACGCAAGGGATTACTGTAAGTGAAAGAAACTCAGAAAACGTTGTTGAGGAGAGAGGACAATAAAAAAAAAAACAGGACCCAAAAAGACATGGCGGCGACTGAAGCTATATTTACATTTTTGAAGATTCTAGTTGACTGACACGTAAAAAATCGGAAAAGAGTTCCTCAGGCGAAAATTACGACAGAAGAATCTATTAACATAGAACTTACGGTTACATCAAGCAATTTCAATAGTAAAATGTTGCGACCTAACTGCAAATCTAGTTAGTTAAATGCCATACGTGATAGGCGCTTGGCCGATGATATCGTTTCCGACTCATGACTGACTAGGCAGAGATTTCCCCGCATTACGTTGCCGTTTCTTTCTGTGCTAGACTGGTTGCCATTCATGGCTTTAGGACCCAGTCTGTTCTATTCAATCCATAGCTAGAGAAAGAAGAGATGAATTCTATACCTTTCTGTTGTGACCTGGTTAGGGCCAGAAATAAAGACACAAGAGAGGAATTGTTAAACAAATATATTAACAGTAACAGTAATACAAACATATACAAACGAGAGTGCTACATCAAGAATGTTCGGTCCAACTGTCAGAGCAGACTTCTGGAAACTTCCCTCTCCCAAAAGGCAATACCTGCTCCTATTTATAGTTGGGAGAGTCCATGCGTGTTTGGGTAAATTACCATAACACTTTCCCAACGATGTTTATGCGTAAGTGAATGTAACGAAATCGACTGGAATTCAAACTCGGGTCTCTAATTCCGAGCCGATATCCATTACACACCTGAATGCGAATCTCGTACTAAACTTTCAAATTCATGAAGTCGAGGCAGCAAAAAAGTAAAGCTCATTAGAAGAATTGTTATTCTTTTGTTGGGCCACTGTAGTTTGGTATTTAAGTCTACACCTAAAGACACGGACTCAGACGGAACCATGCTTCCATTTTAACATAGATAAGCTTTTATGCTAATTCAAATCAACTCACTTCATAGATATTTGATTTATTGTACGTCTTGTCAGAGTATTAATGGCTGAATGCGGGCCAGTCGGGGATGGACAAGTGATCAATATGACATCTTTCTCTTGAATGCAGCTCAGAGTTCGAAGCCGACGTCAACATTGTATTGTATAAATCTGGGTGTGGCTGTCACTTGGGAAACGATGTTTATAGCATTTGTTGCGCCCCTCGTGAAATGCATCAAACCGCACGTTGCTAGGAAAGTAACTGGTAGGAAGACTGGGTGTGACGCTTGAAGAAAAAAAAAGTCTATTTTGTCCAGCTATAGATCATACGAAATTGTTGAAGTTCATAACAGAAGACACAGTCGAGAATATATTTCTATAAATCAGTTTCAGACTTTCTAAGTAATCAATTTCATCTTGTTTTGCTTTTATATTTCAATTTAGTTGTACAGTCTCCCGACCTCGCAAAATCTTGTTTTTATCAGGCGTCTTGTTTTTATCAGGCGACGTGGTCAACTTCAAACCGGATATTTCATGTAAAGTACCACATAGATATTTCTTCTTGGTCATGAATCATAAAATAACGAAGATTGTATTTCGCCAAAAATCGGCCGAGGCCATTCTCAAGATAAACAATTTAAAGCAAGTAATACTGGTTCACTTATCTGATGATTAACTGTATTTCAGGTTTTATGGAATCTGTTGTAATTTACCCAAGCACGCATGGACTCTCCCAGCTATAAACAGGAGCAGGTACTGCTTTTTGGAGGGTGAAGTTTCCAACAGTCAGCTCTAACATCGGACCGAACATTCTTGCTGTAACACTCTAGTTTGTATATGTTTACTGTTTCTGTTAATATATTTGTTTAATTCCTCTCTTTGTGTCTTTATTTCTGGTTCTAACAAGGCCACAACAGAATCACATCCACTCTTCAGTAGATATATCATTAACAGTTGCGCGGTCATGTAATAAATGCATAAAAATAGACAAGAGCGTAAGACAAGGATGCGCCATCTCACCGGACTTATTCAACGTTTATAGCGAGGCAATCCTGAGAGAATTAGAAGTTCTACCAGGATATATTATTGGCGGCTATTAGCTTAAAAACACGTGATATACAGTTGCCAGAGAATTGATAATAGACACATAAATTAAACTACAGGAACTCCTATAGTAGCTAGTAAATAAAATCGAGAAAAACGGACTAAACAACGATTTTAAGGAGGTAGTTTATACGGTTGTCAGCAAGAGGAACAGCTAAAGATGCCAACTACGAATTGGGGAAACCATAATCAAGCAACTAAAAAAATTTAAATATCAAGAAAGTGGTTTAACAGAGGAATCAGAATGCTCATTAGAATAGTGAAAAGTTAATTTGAAAAAGCTAAATAAGTATTAAGAAAGGAAAATTCCGTTAGAAACAAAGAAAAGCTTGTGTCCTTCATCAACGAACCGAGGAATAAACAGAGAAATGGGAATTACTCACCAACAGATGCTTTTGTAGATGGTGTATTTTCTGGTGGAAACCGTATTGTTAGCTAAAACCAAATCTCTGTCTAATTCCTTGATGTGCGAAACTTTTTATGAAAATAAACATAAATTTAAAATTTTGATCGGTGTAAAAGTGTTAGGCAGGTCTATTATTACTAGTGTGTGTCGTGGGGGAGTGATATTGTAAAACTTAGATGAAGAGAGTTATAGGTTGGGGAGGAGGAAAGACGTCATGCGTGTTGCAAGTTGCAGCAAAAATTGTCGGACGAAGTTGTCAAGTGTAGAAAGATGGGCTGTGATTAGAATATCATGTGATGAAACAATGGAATATATAATAATAAAATATTATTAAATAAATATAAAAAAATGAACGAACAAAAAATGGATAAAAAGTTGGATAAAAAATTTGAAATAAATTAATAAACTAAATTAATGAATTAATTAATTGTAATAATAGACGTGCCTAACGCTTTTACATCGATCTAAATTTTAAATTTAAGTTTATTTTCATAAAAAGTTTCGCACAACGAAGAATCGGACAGAGATAATTTTTTTTAGCTAAGAATAAGATTTCCACCAGAAAATACACCATCTACAAAAACAACTGTCGATGAGTAATTCCCATTTCCCTGTTTATTCCTTGGTCTGAAATGAAAACCATTCTTTGGGTGCTTCATTACTGTCATGTGGTTAACAAGTAATATTTAATAAATGTATATCGTACTAATTATATTGCTGCCCTTTACTTTGTCCTTGTTTTATTAACTAACCTACGTATTATATATATATATATATATATATATATATATATATATATATATATATTGATAATATTAGTGGTTAATACACACACACACACATACACACACACACACACACACACACACACATATATATATATATATATATAGATAGATAGATATTGATAATATTAGTGGTCAATATATATATATATATATATATATATATATATATATATATATATATATATATATATAAATTCCCAAAAGGACAGAATCCAGGTACAGGTGAATGTCCAGGACAGAGCTAGAATATATTATAAAAAGGCTGAAATACTAATATTCCATGGTTATAATTTATTACATTGGAATCGTAATCACGATCCAATTCATCAGACCTACAAATTCATCCCCCCCGCATATATATATATATGAAGAAGTAATAATAAAACGTTTCTCGATGTAAAATAACAGGAGTAAAATTTATACTAAGAATAATTATACATTTGTTCCTCACCGCTGGTATATATATATATATATATATATATATATATATATATATGTAAAATACCCAACAGTTTTAACCACTTTTCTTTAATTTTTTTAACATTTTCTTAGTCATGTATTTTGGCTTGGGAAAGAAGTCATCCTTTCAGGAATGGAGATATCCGAAAAAATTCGGGTTGCAAATTTATGTTTTGATAACTTTCGATGGTAGCATTCTGGAGGATTTCCCTTCTAAGTTACTTTCTCTTTTAATAAGTGTAGCATGATTTAAATCAAAGTTGTAGTTGAATTTATTTATATGTATAACTAATTAATTTTTAAGTATTTGCGTATAAGATCCCTTTTGTGTTCATAGATACATTTTTTAAAATTCTGCAAGTTTCCACAATGTATTGTGAGAAACAGTTCTGGCAGTTTATATCTGCCCCAGAATGATTATTTTTATAGGTATTTTTGATCTTGATCATAACCATAATAGTTTTGTATCGTGTTGTCATTATTTTGATGTTGTTTATATTGGATAAAATATATTTTGCATATTAGATGATATGCAGTTAGTAGGCAGTATTATATGTGTCTTTATCTAGTTTATTGTTGTTAATAAAGTTGTTATCTTTTTTGCGGTTGTATATTTTGTATGCCTTTCTCTTAGTATTGTAGATGAAATGATAAGGATATTGGAGGTTTTTGAAAGTGTAGGAGAGAAGCGTGAAGAGCTCTGTTTTCATTAGCTGACGCTGACTGACATATGTCAATAAGAACGGTCGAAGTCCGGCCTTACTAGGCAGATGAATACTGTTTTTGCAATGTCGCGATGCGTAGCATGACGCTTTCAAGGAGGTGGCCTGACTCGTCTAGAATCAGGTCGGGGTTGCTGTTGGAGCCGATATGATGCAAAACCTGAAATCGGTGATGAGAACAGTGCATCACTGGACACCACCATTGATGTATCTAAAATGTATTATTTAACTATTTCTTCTTTGGATAAGTACTGTAGATTCTAGAGCGGTTTTAAATAGAATCCTTTAATTATTCCCGATTTGATCTTATTACAGTTTGTGGGAATAAAAATTAACCGGACCATTCTCGTTGATATATTTTCTGTAAACCTCAAACTGGAGTTCGTTACTATTTCTGTCCAGCAAGGAAGGGAAATATGTTATTTCCAAATGAGGGTATTCCAAATATCTTTCTATTGATTCTCAACTCCCCTTCGTTACCTCATCATTTAAACTTCAAAACAACTCCATTGACAATGGTGCCCTTTCTTATTCACATCACTTATAAGCAGAAATGCACCATGTCTCAGCTTGTCGGGGACACATCCAAGCAAATGACAAGCAAATCTGTGAACGAGATGTTTACTGTATTCTATGTTAATTCACCAAGACAAAACATGTTAATGCCTCAAGTAAATTAATATCAGAAGCCATATTCGCTTAAACACCGCTCCAGGCGATTTTCATACGGCATCTATTTGATTTGCAGAATTTAATCATTGTACTAAATTACAATTATCATTATGCTTAATTGTTTTTATCGATTATTATTATTATTAAATTATGGTCACTAATATGACACTGTGGCTAGCACAAAATTGAAGTTTATTCTCAGTTTATCCTTATTTACATTATTCGGACTATTGTCCTCATCTTTGTCGCCATATTTATTACAACGTTTCGGCCGTTGTACGCTTCGGCCTTCTTCAGGTGGTTGGAATATCGAACTGAACCCTTTAATTCGCTCTCTGGGGGTAGACTGTTCTAGTTCCACGTGCTATGTTTATTGAATGTCAGTTATCAGCCATCTCCTGTTAATTTCCCTCTGAAAATTCTGCACTGCCTTAACCGGGTATTGAACTCACACTCTTTGGGTCCTGTTACTGGATCTATCTAACGCCTTTATCCACTGTGCCATGTGTCCTTGAGGGTTCAGTTCGACATTCCAACCACCTGAAGAAGGCCGGAGCATACAACGGCCGAAACGTTGTAATAAATATGGCGACAAAGATGAGGACAACAGTCTGAATAATGTACATAATACCTCATCTCAGAAATATAGACAGATACAGTTTATCCTTCTTATGCTATCTTTTAAAACATCATAGTAACAACGTTGTAAGTAGCAGTTAATAGATGGTTAGTTATCTCCCTTAAACCAAAATTTTCGTCAATTCATACTTGATTAAAAATTAATTGGAAACGGGTAACATAATTTAATTGGAAAATATTTTATAATTTTTATCTGCATTGCACTAACAAAAATTACGCTACGATGTACTGTTTTTTCATTTGCAAACACAAAAGTATATTTGGCATAGCTAAAAACGCTATTTTTAGTGAGTACATGTGTTTGAGATGCTATCCTTGTTTTTTCTATTTTAATAAACAGTAAAATTAATAACAATCGGCCTTGATTGAGAAATAATATTAATGAAAAATTGGGCCTCTGAGAGGAATCGAACCTGCACCCATTTTCTTATATCAGAGTAAGCATTCGTTGAGTGGCAGTGTGCTTCTACCAGCTTAGCCACAAAGCCAACCCAAGAGGCCGAGTTTTGAATTACCTATTTAACGAAAGTACATTTCTTGGAGGACTTCTACGAATCTATATCTGCTAGTTTCAGTTTCGTACCGGAAGCGTAAACAACAGTAACTTTTTGAAAGGATTTTGTTTCAAACATTATTTCGTATCTATATATAAAATTCTGTGACTTCCGTCAGTTCGTCCGTCCTTCACACCCTCTAAAATAGCCATACATTAACCGATGGAAACCAAATTTGGAGGAGAAGTTCAAACGGATAAGAAGTCACAACAGTTGTTTTTATTTATTTATTTTTTTAAGCTTTTCACCCCAGGCAAGACTGAAATTCACTAGCACGCAAGGGGTTACAGAGGATTTGGAGCAAGATCAGATAGGAGTGATAGAGAAAAGGATGTGGAGAAGGATAGTGGATAGATCAATGCAACTGGAGATGTCGATTGACGTTACATTTGAATAGTTGGAGATTATAGTTGTCAGGGAAACAGGAATAGGGAAGGGAGTTCCACAGACGTGAGGTGCGAGATATGAAGCTATTGGAGTAAAAGAGACGTCTACATTTAACAGTTTCAACAGTGAAAGGGTGGGAACGGGATACCAGCCTCGTATGACGCTTGAATTCATGGAGCCTGGGAACCAGCGGTAGCAGCTCATCGGAGCAATTAATAATATACTACCTCTTAATTAAAACAATTTAATGATTAAAATAAGAAATACTTAAAAATGCAATATTTTTTTTTTGCATATATTTTCTTTAAGTTTTTATACATACAAGAATGCAGTTTCCAGTTCGCCTTGCGTTTGCGAAAACTATGAACAGATCACAAAGCCAAACGCTTCAAAAAGTTGGAATTTGGCTCCAGAAAGAAATATTTATGCATGGCCAGTTGTATGTTGCATTCTCAAGAGTAAGAAATCCTAAGAATTTATTCTTCGCTGTTAAAAGGGAAAAAAATAATTAACAAAATAATTGTTTACCGATAAGTCCTATAAAGTTAAACTAAAGAAATTATTAAACCATGAAGTAAATATTTTCCAGACAAATTAGTTTATTCAAATTTAATCGATTGGTTTGCGAAATTAGAGTAGACTTTGTAAATATCGTCAAAAATGTTAGCGATAACTTCATCAATACTAAATAATGTGAGGATTTCAAATCACGTCAGTGTGTTGCAAAGAATTCTGGGTACTATAAACTATAGGCGAGTAAATATACGAGATTTTATGCGTGAACTATATAGTAGGTGAGATTTATTAGACCAATGCATTCAAGCATTTATTCACTTTCAGGATTAAAAATAATGACGGAGCAAACATTTTCAGCAAGTGATAAATCAATGATCAATGTTTAATACCAACAACGTATACATCCAGTCGGTGTAAGTCTTTTATTAGTGCTTTATGTTAGCTTTCTTGTTTGTCTACTATTCGTAAGATTTAATCAATTTCTGTACCGAGAAAATGTTTTGGCTTGGTCAGAAAAATAATTTACTAAACACTGAATTTTGTAAATATCAATTTGTGTAGTATACTATTCATGCTCGAAAAGACCAGAGGCCTGGATCGAATTTAATGTCCATTAGGAATCTTTGATCTAGGGAGAGTTGATCTGTGGTGACCCCAGTATGTACTAGCTTCACTCTCAGAGATATTGAAGTAAGCATTGTCAACCTCAGAAAATCAAAGACCTATGTGCCTCGAAGGCTTATCTAAAAGGTTTCCTCAAAGCCAAAGTGCAAATTTGGGCCTCAAAGGATGTCACTGGGTACACTAACATGAACAAAGAAGGGAACCCATCTGAACTTAGCATACAAACACAAAAGACAACTGGATGACAGGAAGTTATATAAATTCCTGACTTACAAAGGGGACAGAAGAATGCCTCGCATCGCAGCAAGATGAAGATGGAACGTTCAAAGAAAGACGCGAAACCACATACCTTTGGTTCAGCCTACGTTAAATTAATGTAATCCAGAAGTGGAAAATTTATTCTCGTATTCGTACCAGACATTAGTAAATTTAAATTTGTTTTAAGAAGTTTGGGTACTCAAACCCTCAGCTGTACACTGAAAACTAAGAGAAAAGTTTGCCAGTGTACAGTTACTGAAGCAAACATTACTGACTGGCAGAATAGATCTATCTATCTATCTATCTATCTATCTATCTATCTATCTATCTATCTATCTATCTCACTCTTTCTCTCTCTCTCTCTCTCTCTCTCTCTCTCTATATATATATATATATATATATATATATATATATATCAGTTTAGTGATTTAGTAATTTCGCAGTTCATAGACGTTGGAGATATTACGGTTACATATTAAAATCCCGTTCGTGGTTTACCAGTTTCACCGGAAAGAGGCTAAGAATTGTGACGACACTCGGTTTAGAATTTTCAAAATAAATGAATTCAGCGCGTATATATTGCTTATATATGTACAATGCTTACTTCAATATCTCTGAGAGTGAAGCTAGTACATACTGGGGTCACCACAGATCAACTCTCCAACATTACATAGCCGTTAATAAATAGCTCATTCTTAAATACATCTTTCGGTCGGAAAAACACATTTATTTCGTTTTCCAGTTTTGATTCTAAAGGAAAAAAACAACCCGAAGATGAATGCATGAAGCATTTGAAAGTACTAGCTGAATTAGAAAATACACCATATCCATTTTATACATAAGGATCTCATCATTCAGTGGATTATTAGTAGTATAATGCTTATAATTATGTCTATTAGTGAAGGGATTTCGCCAATAATTGCGTTAATATTGCTAATTGATTCAAGGTATGATTAACTCTTTGTAATATAAAATTATATGCTGCCTATTTTATTATGTTCATGAAAAACAATTGATCTGCAGTAAAGAATTACTGAGAAAAAACAACACATATCACTCTGTTAATTGAACTATCTACTTAGTTCATGTCCTGTTAACCGAAAAACACTTATAAAAAATTCGTCGATTTACCAAATTCCAAAAATTCTCACTCGTAATATTTGAACTTTAGCTTTGCGATTTGCACGCTCCAACACTACATAGCCGTTAATAAATAGCTCATTCTTAAAAACATCTTTCGGTCGGAAAAACACATTTATTTCGTCTTCCAGTTTTGATTCTAAAGGAAAAAATACAGCCTGAAGATGAATGCATGAAGCATTTGAAAGTACTAGCTGAAATAGCTGAACGGATTTCGCCAATAATTGCATTAATATTGCTAATTGATTCAAGGTATGATTAACTCTTTGTAATATATATATATATATATATATATATATATATATATATATATATATATATATATATATATGTATGTATGTATGTATGTATGTATGTATGTATGTATGTATGTATGTATTCAGAACAACCTCGCACAGAAAAGAAGAGAAATAGACATTTATGTGATTAGGTGTAGTCACTGTAAGAGAGTGTATGTCTTCGGTTTCCCCAAGCTCCGTGGTATTCCTGGAGTTTAAGTTCCCGAGAGAGAGAAATAGACATCTCTTATCACTACGGAATTCTCTGAATAAAGATAGACCCAAAAAAAAATAGAGATTAATGTTTGAGTCTTTTCCTTTACATAACGTCACCTAACGTTAAGCGATGTTCCCCTGCCAGACAATGTGGGGTAGTTCCAGAGTACGAACAGATATTTGGTAGAATCTACGAGACTCTTCGAAAATACCTAGACCAAACTTTTATTTAGTTCTCCTTAGTTCTGGGCGATTTGCGTAAAAGAAAATGCATTTTGACTGATAGCTTTCTCACTTTCGTATTAGCTGCTCACAAAATGTTGATTAAATGACTTCTGAGGCATTTGACAGGATGTGGCTTGCTAGACTTCTTCACAAGCTGAAAGGCTATGGAATCTCCAAATGAAATTTTGATCATCCAATACTTCTGAACAAATCGTGTAATGAAAGTTATCTTGAACGGTAACTCTTCTATATCTTTTCCACATTAAAGCAGATCTCTCCCAATGCTCTATCCTTGGACGTTGTTTCTTATCTTCATTAACAAGCGTCCCGATATAATCAGTTCTCAACAAAGATTCTATACTGATACCATAATTATTTACTCCTTACTTACGTTCAATAGGTCAGCTAGAGTACAGGGTGTAACAGCAAAATTGTCCAACTCGTGTAACAGTAAACTTGTCCAATTGTTAGATTAATCTTTGAACCGTTGTTTCTTAGAAATGATTAAAAATATCTTAATGGAGTTCTCCGAGGTTTTTATAACCCTATTGAATTATACAGGACAATAAGAATGTATAATTACTCTTCAAGCTTAATAAGAATTGTGATGAAATCGATCATAAACGAAAATGACATGTTCATCATTAATTAATCATAGTTCAGGAACAGAAGCTCATGAAGGATTGAAATAAAGTTCAAAAATAAATATATTATTTCAGGATCATTTTTCAACTCATTCAAGATGATCTTCGTCCTCTCTAATCTTCTAACTTTCTGTTCTGGAGTAACAAGGCGACTCACATGTTTCACGTACAATTTAATTTTGAAGTCTTTTTTCACTGATCTTTGGACTGTCATAGCTGAAACTCATCTCTCATGTTCCAAATGTCTTATGGATTGAGTTGGATCTTTTCTAATTATCTTTAGCTCTAAGTTAAACCGTATGATCCCTGTTCTTTTGTGTCCACCAGGTCCACTTTTCCTCTCTACTTTTCACTCTTTTTTAAACGTATTCACCGTTCTTTTTCATGGTTCTTAAATGGGCTTTGAAGATGGAATCCTGAGTATGAATATCGGTGATATTACTGAAGGCCTGAATGATTTTTTCTAACCATTGCTCAGTTGAGAAGATAGTGGGGCTGACACGAAACGATTTTAACCTGTTCTCTTTCTCAATGATTAGCACAAAGGGTTCTTCAAGGATTCTTACGACAAATGCTATCAAGATGGCTAAATCTCTTATCTGAAAACCTGGAAAAAAACACCCAACTAGTTTAGTGTCTTTTTTAGATATTAAACATTTTGTGGGATGGACAAATATGCTGTAACCCATTTTGGGAAACATTGCTGTTACATCCGGTATATAACCCTAACCCTGTCAACTGATTTCCAAAATGATCTTCAATCTGTTGTCAGTTGGGGCAAGAAATGGCTTTTCACTTTAACGCCTCCAAAGCAAAACCGTTGACTTTTAGTCTTCTTAGAGAAGCATTTTTGTCTTTCGTCAACATTAGAACAACCCACTGCTGCCTTCTTCGTCTCACGTTTTCCCCAGACATGAAATGGAATGAATGTATTGAATCAGTTGCTTGGCCTTCTACCTGGGAAGCCGGTTCAATGTGCCATGTTTTTCTGGGGCAGAATCAGTCTTGCATGTTCACAAATCTACCATTCCTTCATGCATTGAATACTGCTGCCACATCTGGTCTTGTGTTCTTGCTATAGATCTCGAGATACTTAATAAAATCCAAAGAAGAGCCTGAAATATTTTAAGACTTAAACAGACACCTCGACTTCAGCCACTTTTCTATAAATATTTTTATGGCAATTTTTCTGATGAGGTTTCCTCCTCGGTACCTCAGTGGTATGATTTTAGACATAGAACTAGACTGGCAACAGGATCTCATCGTTTTATTGTTGAAATAGATGTAGCCGTAAATTCTATTCTAATATTTTTGTTTTGTTTTCGTCTGTGGAAATCTCTTCTGGTTTTTTGCTTTCCTGTCACCTACAATCTTTAAAGTTTAAGTGTAGCATTAATCGCCATCTTCTATCTTCCTTTATCCTGTTTTTTCGTCTCGTTAACGTTTTCTCTCTTCTTTTTTTTCACTCTCAGTAACCGCTTGCATTTTAGTGAAATTATCGCCTTTCTTGGAATCGATTTAAAAAAAAGATTACTTGCAGTTTTCTTTACTTTCAAAATGTCATGTGTGTGTTAAATTCTCTGGGTCGTCTTTCTTCATTACGTGTCCCAGAATTTCCAGATGTATCTTATTGTTAGTTTCTTTTTTGTTCCTGTTTTCTTTCAATTTTCCCATTAGTCAAATATTCAGTTCATAGTATTCTCGACGTCTTTGTCGATTCAAGTCTCTTCTTCATCCGTAAAGAGATTGGCCAGCACTTTCAGCAGTTCAGCAGTTGTTTCGTTGTTTCAAAGGACATTTTCTTATCTCGTAATGCCCTACTTAGCTCTTGCGTTAATCCAGAGTAAGCTGAAAATCTTTTTCTATAATTTTTCTTTGTAATCTGCTTAGACGAACTAAATTCTCTTTGTGAATTGCATACTACAAACGAACCATAATTTAGTCGAACCTACAGTTCACAACAAATATTACTTTACTTGACTCTGAACGTAAACATTTGAAAAAATATGTCCATCGTCACTTTGAAATCGAATTTAATAGTTTTTTCTTAAAATGTTTTTGGTTTTATCCAGAACAATCATTCTCGGCGGAAGAAATATCTGACTAAAACTGTCTTCGCTGTAAAAGAAGTTAATCTATCTATAATATATATAAAACTGACTATGTGTGTGTGTGTGTGTGTATGTGTGTGTGTGTGTGTGTGTGTGTGTGTGTGTGTGTGTTCGCGAACTACTCGAGAACCATAAGGCATATTTCCACCAAATTTGGAACATAGATTGTACTCGATGTGTCTGGGCAAAAACATTAGTCATTTTTCCAAAATCAATAACCGATAATCGATAAATATAATGTTTAAATGGGAATTTCCATTAGTTTGGTTGTTTTTAAACTTTCAGACTTGAAGTCTAAACCCTAAGGCCGATTTTAATGAAACTTGATAAGTGTATGCAACTTACTGTCATGCTTATTATCCGCTATATTGATTTTCGTTTCTCTCGACACTGGGAGCCCCAGGGTAACCCAAAGGGCCCCCTAAAAATTCAAATTGCTTCGATTTTGATGAAATTCTGCATGTTTGTTACGCTCTTACAATGAGATAGAAATCAGTTGTCAGATTTTTTTAAAATGCATGAGGGGACCCCCAGGATGACCCTATAAACCCCTTAATGCCTCAATTGCTTTTCAAGTGTATTTTGTAGCAGTATTTTTTTAAATATATTTATAGTATCTTCTGTGCTTCTGTAAAAAACAACTTTCTCCTGTTATAAATGTTTTCACACTTCATGTCATTATAATTCTTCGCCATATATATAAGGGGCACTAAAGAAAAATCTTCTTTATTTTAACTTTACAGATTGAATGAGATTAGTGATCTTTTTTTGAATAAACCCAGGCAACGCTGGGTAATGCTGCTAGTTGTTTATAATGATAGTAAAATAGTTCCTTTGTACTGATAGTCAAGTTATGCAATTCTTTTTTCTTTTATGAACCGTTTTTTTTCTCCAGATAGTGAGTGATTATGGCTCTCCACGACTTTCTAATCATTTTAGCTCTTAGTAATATTTGTCTTTTTATTATCCCTTTAACTCTGGGTTCTGTCATCTAATTAAACCTGCACATAATGTAGGTTATACGCTGTTTCCTGCTGTCTCCCTTGTATGATCTGTGAGTGTCAAATCCTCCAAGTCCTCTTTCCACATTATGTGTTATTGTTGAGGGATCTCCCCTTTTCACACAAATGGACTCACCCAAGGTATACATATACTACTACCAATGAATACCCGAACAGTCAAGTCGGACAGTAGTTGTAGTAGAACGTTGAGTCGATCGAGTAGTAATAGAGGAGGGTAGCACAAGAGTCACAGTCAAGAGCACTTAGACTCAGTAAGAAGTCATACAGCGATACGTCGATATCAAAGACTGTATATATATTTTCCTACTAACCCGCCTTCCTGGAACTACTAACCTGTATTACCAGTTTGTATTATTACGTTAATACATTTATTTCCTATATTCATTCTTGGCGTTTGTTATTATTTGATACCGGATTTCATCCCGGAATCCACAACAGTTATTATATTTGTTATTCATTTCAAACCAAGCAAAGTGATGAAGCCAATAAAGCGAGGGCGCTACTAAGAGCGAAAGAAACTGATAAAAATGTTCGCCGAAATTCCAACTCTTTCTGATTCTAAGTACAAGTATCGTTTTTGCTTATATATTTTGTTTATATGTCTTCATTATATTCTCAGCATCCTTCTGTTGATTAAAGTTTCCTCTTCAGTTGTGAGGAAATTTTCCAGCATCCCCAGCATCCCCAGAATCCTTCAATCATTAAATGTAATACCAATCCTCCTACAAGGGGAATTAATATTATATAGCAGTTCAATACTCAAATTTTCATGTTTCTTAATACTTTCTTTAGCGTTTGTAAGACATTTTTCGTCATTCTAAGGCAGCTTTGGATTTCGGTGTCACGTTTTCCTTCATCTGCTAAAACACTTCCGAGATTCTGTTTTTGCTTGATTTTGGCATCTCCAATTAGTAGTGCCAGTATATAGCCTCTCCATCAGCAAGCCCTATGTAGTGCCTCCTCGTGACGAGACATGGCAACCGAGCACCTTGCGGACTTGGGCTAAACTACAGGGGACATGCGGCATACAGGCCCACCGGTGTGTGGACACGCCCTGAGGCCCATGTACCAAACCCCAGATATGGGTTAAATAGCTCCACTGCCTTGTGAAAATCTTCGGGAGAAGAAAAGGCTAAGGAGTAAACCCTACACAAATCCGGAGTGGAGCCCCTAAGGCGGATAGACGGCACTCTGTGCTACCTTCCAGCAACTCCTGCAGCCGCGCTGGTATCAAACTGTATTGGTTTATCCTTTCCTTTATACTCTACTAGCAAGGCTGAGAGGGGGAACTAGATGTCCGGGCAGCCCTAGTCCTCCATACATCCCGCCCAGTCTCGTAGCGCACTGAAGAGCTAGCACGTACAGCGCTACTCCATCGTCTCCCGAGACGGACGGATGCCGACGGACGGATGCCGACGGACGGATGCCGACGGACGACGACGACGGAATTAGTACCTCTCATCATTGATCTGTTCCTCCTGCTGACGACCATACATTCTATCTTTTTGCAATTAATGGGCAGTCTTCTGTCCCAGCTTCCCTTTAGGACCTCGTCTAGATCCTGTATTTTTTTATTTTATTTCTGAGTCTACTAGAGTCCTAGAATTTTTGTGAAGCCCCTATGTTTGTAGACAACTAATTTCCGATAGTTTATTACTTAACTTTCCTCTGCGTTATTGGAAGAGGAAGCCCAATAAATATTAGGTTTATTGTCCCAGCATGCATTGAGATTGGACAAGAGATCCCTGATTATTGAATTATGAGTGAAAGTAAGGCATAAATATCTATTATGCTTCTTTCTTTTTAATTAACCAAAGGACAATAAAATTCGTCCCATATAATTTCTTATTCCAAAGCGAAACAAATGAAATGGGAAACAAAGAAATGCTTAATTTACAAACTTTGTTATCAATTAAAATGTTTTATTACCATTATGTACAATGAGTAACGGTTCTATGTTTACAGTAACGACGTAAATGTTACTGTAGCGTAAAACAAAAGTAGATTTCATTAGGTCTTATTAAGTTTCCAATGAAGAAATACCATAACATTTTGGAGAAAACTATTCAGTGGAAATGCTTTTTCAAAGCAAAAATATCTTTCTTATACGTACATTAATAATAAAAGAAAATGTATAGCCTTACACCGGATGGTTACAAAAGGTAATAGTTACAGTTAAAAATAATCCATATAAGAGAAGATAGGGGTACCTCGAGGTGGTGTAATGGTTAGCAAGCTTGTCTCGCTAGAACAATTACGATTGAGTAGTGAGTTCGATTCTCATTGGGTGTCCCCTACTTTCGGCCTTGTGCCACATCTAAGCTACGCTTGGAAAATCACTATAAGAGAGGATAGATAAATTCTCTCCCTTCATGAGGAACCAAAAGGAATTTACGTTAATATTATAAACGGAATTTGATACATAAGAATTTCTCAGTTGTATACAAGAATAGTTTACCGTGTATCATAGTCAAACGCTTCTAAATTATATATATATATATATATATATATATATATATATATATATATATATATATATATTAACATATTGATGTGTATTTATTCTCGAGTACATACTAATATATCGACCAAAGATCCAAGTGAAAAAAATAAAATTAATTATCTACTATACTAAATTTAATATATCCAATTTAATCATTCGTAATGACTCCTCCCCACCAATTAACGTGTTGCAGAAAACCAACATTATATATAAATTTAAATGTCCCTTGGGAGATTGTATATCCAACAGAAAAAATAATATATGTGTTGGTCACGCTACAACTACGTTGACTAGAAAATTGAGTTTTCATTTAAATGATGCATCTAACGTCTCTCAACATTTACAACAGCATGCCTGTCCACAGTTCCAACTTAGAAAAATTCTTGTCAAAAATGCATCTATAATTTTTCATGAAAATAATAAACATAAACTAAAACTTCATGACGCTAATATATTAAAAGATTGAAACGAACTCTTAATTAAATTAATTACGAATACTGCACAAACGTCTTAAACTTTTTACAGTAGATAGTTTAAAATATCTAGGTTATAACTAATAACTTAGTTAACCCCCTTGAAGTTGCTTCACGTGTATGTTTACATCATAAAATTTAAAAATTGTACAGTACATAAGTTTTCAGATGAACACAGCAATTTTGTCTTAGCAAAAACAAGACACATTCGTCCTGTTTATAATTAGAATGTATTTAATTGCCATATAAAATATTATGTTTAGGATTATTTCAGGAAATATTAAATTCTATTTGCTTTATATTAAAATTTCTAATAAAACGTCTTATTTGTTTGGCAACACTATAATTAGGGAAGTTATTATTAATAAGAGTTTATTTACATTATTCGAACTAATGTCCTCATCTTTGTCGCCATGTTTATTACAACGTTTCGGCCGTTGTACGCTCCGACCTTCTTCAGGTGGTTGGAATGTCGAACTGAACCCTTTATTTCGCTCAATTTATTTCGGGGTAGACTGTTCTAGTTCCACGTGCCATGTTTAATGTATGTCAGTTATCAGTTATCTCCTGTTAATTTTCCCTCTGAAAGTTCTTCACTGCCTTAACCAGGTATTGGACTCTTTGGGTCCTGTCACTGAATCTAACCAACGCCTTTATCCACTGTGCTATGTGAGCATTTGACCAGAAATATAGACAGATAATAAGAGTTTGTTTTATATATTCAGTTTATTGATGAGTTAATTTTTGCACGTTTTAGTTTTTTTTATAATTGCTATTTTATAATAATTTGTAAATTCACTCTTATAGTTAAGGGTTCACGAATTTATGCTGGTGGGTTTTTATATGGGGAGAATTAATTTTGATTTTATGATTTTATTAATGTTTATCAATATATGTAGAATTTATTTTTATTAGTGTTTATCAATATATGTAGAAATGGAATTTTATTACTATTATTAAGTTCGTAAGTAGGTTTAAGTACGGAAGTATTTGAGAATTGGTGTTAGAGTTGTTATATTTCATCCATATTCTTGACTATGAGAAGGATACCATCGACATATCGATACCATTGCCATATCCATACCATAGACATATCTTAAATAGATTGAAGTTTTTTTTAAATTTATGAAATATATTATTTTCGAGACTAGACATATAGAAATTACTAAAGGATGCATATATATATATGTGCGTGTGCAAAAAATTCAGATAGAGTTTATTTTTAAAAGGACAGTAGAAATAAATACAAAAGGAAAACTTGTCGTAGCGTTTGGTCAAGGCATCTGCCTTGATAAAGTCTCCCAGAGGTCGAAACGTTTTGACTAAGAAAAGTTTTCCTTTTGTCTTTATTCACACACACACACACACACACACACACACACACACACACACACACACACACACACACACACACACACACACACATATATATATATATGTATATATATATATATATAATCGGACGTCTAGCCACATTGAAGAACTGAGATACAGCGAAAAAGTCTGTCTGTGGATGACTATGTATATGCTCTCGGAGACACGATAGAGCTCTCTAAAGAAAAGGGTAATTTTTAAAATAGTCGCTGATGCCTGCTATTAATGCATTGCTCTCCAAATACGAATTGAGCTCTCCTGGCTTCTGGTGTATTTCGTATAGAAAACGTTAAAATTTCCCTTTCTCTCTACCGTGCATTTATTCATGTGCATTTAATCTAAATACTAGTGAGTATATATATATATATATATATATATATATATATATATATATATATATATATATATATATATATATATATAAACTTACTAATTTAAAAATATGGCCCCATCGTTATAGAGAATTGTACGGAGCACTGTTTTTTTTTTAAATAAAAATAATTAATAAGAACACCGGATTATAAATCTTACTGTTCTCTCTCATTATGTTAATATATATATATATATATATATATATATATATATATATATATATATATATATATATAGATAGATAGATAGATAGATAGATAGATATATAGATAGATACTCACTGGTAACTAGACTAAGTACACATGAACAAATAATCTTTTATGCAACTTTCTAAGCTGTCAACGACATGACACCAATTTCATGAATATATTTAATTAAGCAGAGTCATAGAGAACTGATTACCTTCATCAATTCTCATTAACATGGGATAGAAATGTAATTCACAGGTAAGTTAATGAACCTCAAGCCCACTTGAGCGAACTTGGTAAGTTGAGGGAAAGGAAATTCGACTCCTGGGCGGGCAACTAAACCAAAAGAATTGCGACATATAATAACAACATGGACCCAAATTTCGAAAGAATTCTTCCAGAACAACGTCGAATCCGTGCCAAGAACAACTGAAGCAATTTTAAAGACAGAAGGAGGTTCAAATCGATACGAGAAAATATGTGTGTGTGTGTGCATGTATGTGTGTGTGTGTGTATGTGTGTGTGCGTAACAGAATCGAATCTAGGTCATACATATTTGTCGGGCTCATTACAATCTTTACCACAATATACTATTTATATAACTTAGATGCTAAAATGATTCATTTACTCTAACTAAAATATATAATTTTTAAAAATCTCTACATGAAAATAAAAAGAAGCACATTCTGGTATTTTAATACTAATTGTAATAATTCTATTATTTAAGGTCGGGCTAATTTAATTTGCCTTTCCTCAAAAATACATTCCACTAAAAAAAACTTATACTCTACGGAATAAATTATTTCAAAAAACAATAAGGACATACAAGTCATTAGATATTAAAGCAAGAAATACATGGCTTATTGAGTATGTCTCCAGCTTTGATCAGGCTCAGACCTTCTCATATATATTTATAAATATACTTGGTTGGAAAAAAACCAAAAAAAAACAAAAAAAACCCCGGATGGCACCATTTGTAAGTCTATCAAAACAAATTGGTATTCGAGGAAAAATATTGGAAAAAATGGAACTATAAACATCCGAACAGGGCGAAAAAATGGTCCAGTTCCCTAAATTTCCAGTCCAAAAAAAAACAAAAACAAGCGAGTAACTAAATTAAAGCGTAGAATGCTCAATACGGTAAGTAGAGCAAAGGAATAAAATAGTCCTAAAAAGCCAGGAACTACCTACCGAGGTTTCACTTAAAAATGGATCTTCAAAGCCAGCATACCCTGAAGATCCATTTATGTGAAACCTAGGTAGGTACTTCAGGAGTTATTTTACATATATATATATATATATATATGTGTGTGTGTGTGTGTGTGTGTATATATATATATATATATTACAAAGAGTTAATCATACCTTGAATCAATTAGGAATATTAATGCAATTATTGGCGAAATCCCTTCGCTAGTAGACATAATTAAAAGCATTATACTACTAATAATCCACTGAATGATGAGATCCTTATGTATAAAATGGATATGGTGTATTTTTTAATTCCGCAAGTACTTTCGAATGCTTCATGCATTCATAATCGGGCTGTATTTTTTCCTTTAGAATCAAAACTGGAAGACAAAATAAATGTGCTTTTTCGACCGAAAGATGCTTTTAAGAATGAGCTATTTATTAACGGCTATGTAATGTTGGGGCGTGCAAATCGCAACGCTGAAGTTCAAATATTTCAAGTGAGAATTTTTTGAATTTTGTAATTTGGTAGATCCACGAATTTTTTTATAAGTGTTTTTTTAACTAAGTAGATACACACACACACACACACACACACACACACACACATATATATATATGTGTATGTGTGTGTATGTGTGTGTATATGTGTGTGTGTGTGTATATATATATTTAGATAGATATAGATAGATAAATAGATAGAGATACGTGTATGTTGCTATGCACTTATGCGCATAATTGCGCGCATCGGCATCCGTCTGCAGATGCGTCGCATATGTGCAAGTGTGACAAAGAATAAAAAGAAAAAGGTTTGATAAAGAAACAAATAGTCTTTTCTTGAAATCGGGCCAAATATAAAAATCGCGTTTTTTTTTTTCAAACGCATGTGACCCTTTGGCGGATGATGAAGCTTTATCGATGTTGGTCTGAGCAGTGACTTCGATCCTCACTTGGTGCCCCAGACTTATGGTCATGTGTCCAAACTCTGCTACTTTCCGTAAATAAGAAATAATATCATGTCTTTTTCACTTTCATTTTGTTATTTCAGCGCTTTATGAATTGTGTACTTGATGCTCTTCCGCCACCGATATAGATTGACTGATCATTTTGAATCGAACAGATTGAAATATTTCACCACGAATCCAATTACAAAATATTCGCGTAAAATCGGCGCTATTAATAATTAACATTTAACAAAATCAGATATATTATTGTTGGGAAGACCACGAATAAATGTTAACTTCAAACATGAAAAGAAAACAATTAAATAAATACATTGACTTTAACTCATATCGCACTGGCGTAGTTTTAAACAGATGCCTTCTGTTCTTTATATATCTTCGCGTCCTCCATAGCTTGCCAGACTTTTCGACTTTTTGGAAAGCCAATTTTTGGTCTTGTATATAAATACTTGTTATGAAATAAAATCCTTGCATTTGCCTAGATAAAGTACCGCAGAGAGCAAAACATATCAACTAAAATATTATTCTTTTCTCTTTATTCATATGATTAAGTTACGGAAATCATTTAAGAGACAAGGAAATATTTCTGAGATGAGGTATTATGTACACTTTTTACATTATTCGGACTATTGCCATATTTATTACAACGGAATTGTACGCTCCGGCTCCTTCAGGTGATTGGTATGTCGAACTGAATCCTTTATTTCGCTCACTGGGGTCGATTGTTCACGTGCCATGTTTATCTCCTGTTAATTCCGCTCTCCAAATTCTCCACTGCCTTAACCGGGTATTGAACTCACACTCTTTGGGTCCCGTCACTGGATCTAATCAACGCCTTTATCCACTGTGCCATGTGTCCTTTAGGACATCTCTGTATGAATTTCTGTGTATTATAAACCTAATGTTTCAGCAACATTTTTTACCAGTGCTCATATTGCAAGTTTTGCTGTTTATCATGTTTTTACCAGAGTTCATATTGCAATTTTTTTGTGATTATCGCTTTTCTCTGGCACTCCTTATTACTGGTTATGGTTCCCATATTGTATTCATTTCTGTGCTTGGTCGGCTCAGGAGATTTTTGTGGCCTAGCATATGTGCTGATTCCTTAAGTTTACGAATTTTCCAATGGTGTTCCTTTGTCTATGATCTCGACCTGATCCCTTTTCTTTCCATATTCGGTCAGCCACGCCTGATTTTTCCACTTCCCCTCGTGTTACAGCTTTCTGGTGTTCTTGAAGCCTTACCTTAAGGGGGGCGGTCTGTCCCCCCTTTATATTTCTTTCAGCCGCCGCATAGTTGTTTCGAAAATCAGCATTCAAAATATGAGCTTTTATCTGGGCGCGAATACAGTACCGATAACAATCATGGTTAGTATGTTTACTAGCATGCCTTAACGTCATAGGCTCATAATAATATGGAACATGATGCGCAATTTTGGCACGAATAGATTAATGTCTAGTAATGATAACTCTTAATCTAAAAAATTATTCACACTATAACAAACAGGATCAGAATAATTATCCGATTAGATAAATGTCTGGTGATAATACCTCATCTCGAAAATTTACACAAACATCTATAATAAAATAGAACCATAGGCATTTGCCTTGGTAGACAGTAAAATAAGGTTGGTTGGTTGTTTGGGGTTTTATGGCATATCAACCACTATGGGTTATTTAATGCCAGATCCAGTATTTACTAGATATATCAAAAACGTATAGCTGGCAACATCATATTGTTTCAAAAACGTATAGCTGGCAACATCATTGTTTCAAAAACGCACAGCTGGCAACATCATTGTTTCAAAAAAGTGTAGTTGGCAACATCATTGTTTCAATGTGGAAAAGACATGGTAGTTCACTATTTTCCCATAGCTGGGACCCCAACAGGTGCTACCACCCCGGGTCAGGATAGACCTGGCAACACCAGCAAGTAAGAGGTGGTTCCACGCTTCCTCAAAACCTCCTGATCAGAGGCCTTGCTGTTGGATGCAGTTTAACGTCGTACCCAGGACGGCAAAATAAGGGCAATATGTGGTTTCATTAGATTCTGAAAGCACATAATTCGGCCAGGAGGGAGTGTCGTTAGTTTTGATTAACGATGCTCCTTCCTGCCAAATCAAGAGAATAAATATAAATGTAATGGCGGATTTGATACTTGAAAAGCAAATATTTTGAAAGGAAGATTCATTTCAAAAGCATCTAAGGATTCTTTGAAATTTATTTCTCTGAAAGCAAATGATTTTACGGTTTGAGACTTGAAAAACAGTAAATAATGTATCGGAAAATGGCGCTCATATCAAATCTGAAATTTATGAGTAAAGTTAACACAGGATGGCAACCATTTTCCTCTATCCAACATAAACTGTTTACCTGAAAAATATTTTATTTTTCTTTTTTCTCCCAGGAAAACTTAAAAGAGAAGAATGAAAATTTGTGAGAGAAAGAGGATTCTTTGTTGCGAAGAAAATATCTTTGGACAAGACATTAAATGTTGAATTAGGGCAGAGCTCTAGGATGTATGCACATGAATAGACAAACTATATATATATATATATATATATATATATATATATATATATATATATATATAGCAAAAAAATTAGAAGATCAGCCGATTCCACTACCTCGGCTACAACCTTTTGGCATCTTCAGGCGATTTCGGTCATGTATTTTTTTTATAATTAAAAGCTCAAGAAAGTTAAATTATTATTTTTTATACATATTAAGAGCACTTTTTGAATAATACTGTTTTCTGGTCTAATTCAACTTCGACCATTAACTTTTTTATTACTCTCTCTCTCACTCTCTCTCTCTCTCTCTCTCTCTCTCTATATATATATATATATATATATATATATTACAATCAATCATTCATACAAAAAGTAGATTAGTAAAGTTAATGATATAAAATGTCGAAATCCCTTCGCAAACAAAATTTTAAAAAGTTTCAATAACCTACAAATCACTCGATGAATGTTATGATCCTTGTTTTTAAAAATTATAAGATGTATAAGACCTTTCTTTAATACGCAAGTACTTTCAACTGTACATTCAGTCATCTTCAGGAATGGAAATTATTTTGTTTTTGGTAAAATTCAGGTAGCATCCGAGACGAAAAAATTAAATGCGAAACGAAATATGTTTTTTGAAATGTGTTATTGTTAACTTTTAGTCGCAACGCTAAGGTTGAATTTTTTGAAAAATAAAGAGAGTTTAAATTTAAATTAAAAAATTTTATTTTCGTCTCGGACTTTACTAATCTACTTTTTGTATGAATGATTCATTGTAATATAAATTGAACTGCACCTCATATTTATATATATATATATATATATATATATATATATATATATATATATATATATATATATATATATATATATATATATATATGCATGTTTCATTAAAAGCGACAGACAAGGTACTACCATTGAGCTTTTTATTTAATTTTTCTTGTGTTCGAACAAGAGCTTTCTTTACAGGACAAAGGGTGTGTAAGAACTGACCAATTGTTTTATGTTTCCGAGCGCTTTCGGCTATACCTTTAGCCATTATCAAGGATGATACGATTTTTCAGCTGTTTTTAATTTCCGAATACGGTTAGCACACTGTGGCTTTGTTCGTAATTAATATTAATTACGAACAAAGCCACAATGTGCTAACCGTATTCGGAAATTAAAAACATCCCTACTACACACTAAGACATATACATAATACACACACTCAATTAAGCTGAAAAATCGAATCATCCTTGATAATGACTAAAGGTATATTTTTTTCCGATAAAATGTCGTTTGGGTCAACCATCTTTAGCCAGTATTACCCTGATGATCCGTTAGGTGAAACCTAGGTTGGTAGGTTCTGGCTCACTAGGTTTATACATATATATATATATATATATATATATATATATATATATATATATATATATATATATATAATATAATATAATTTGGACGTAAAAATAGCTATAACTGCTTTATATGGATAAAAGAAAACATCACTACGTTACTCCAAAATCGAAAACCAAATTGAATAATTAAAAATTTACAGAATAAAAGATAAGTAAATAAATAAAAAACTAATAAAAATTAATCCAAATAAATAAAATAATAAATATATTTTAACAAATTAACAAATCGCCCCCGATAAAATAACCGTTAGAACTAATGAATATAATCATAAATAATCAAACACAAGTAAAAATAACCCAGCCAAATAAATAAATTAAAAACTGTCCACCCACCAAAATAACAGAATAGACTACGGCAAGCAATCTAAACACTGGACAAATAAATAGCTTTAATTATCTTCCCAGACCAAAACAAACTATTAAATAAGCGACCTAAGCAACCTCCCAATTTTTTTACTACTTTAATAAAACATAAAAAAACGAAAAGAATAAATAATACAAAATGAAAAAGAAAAACAAGTAAAATAAATTAACCCAAACAAATACATAAATAAACAAACAAGATACTCCCGCAAATAACCGCCAGAATAGATTACCCACAGTGCACCACTCACCCACATATATAAATAGCAGAAGAAAAATCCAGCATTCGCGGCCTGATGATTGCGTCCAGCATGAAACAGCCTGTCGCTTCTGAGTGTTGACTTCAATGATCACTTTTATATTTATATTTACATACGCTCTATCTCTGATATTGAGCACTTTATCCCATAAATATAGCACACCTTAAAACTATATTTCTTCATATATATATATATATATATATATATATATATATATATATATATATATATATATATATATATATATATATATGTTAAAGAAAAACAAAAAACATTGATAGAACCAACAGACAACTTGTTAAAATCTAAAACACTTATCGAGATAGAGTCTCGAATAAACACGACGATACTGATAACGGAGAGAGAAAAAAGACCTCAAGGCAAACTTAATCAATAAAGTGCTCGAAGCTTAGATTTCCTAGAGCGAGAAAAAAACGCTTACCAACGTTAAATCCTAGTCCTAAACCGAGTTTCACAACTACATGATGTTCAGACGACTTGAATACATTTCTAAAAAAAGTAATGGATTTTTTACGACAGATTTTTCACTTAAAGTGCTTTTTACTGGGTGCTCATATTTGAGTAGACGCCACGTTTATTTATTAAATAGTATATTTATTTATTTATTTTCGTCTGCCGGTTTGAATATTCGAGTAATATACAGAGTACATATTTTTCTTTTATAAGATTTCTCGAATATTCAGATATTCTGGCCGGTAGACGAATGTAAATATACTGTTTAATAAGTAAACAGAGCGTCTTTTCAAATATGGGTATCCACTAAAAATAACGTTTAAGTGGTGATATATATATATATATATATATATATATATATATATATATATATATATATATATATATATATATTGGTTGCACCTGTCGATTTCGGCGTAAGTGTGTCTATCACAGACAACAGCCATACATGACCTGATTATAGTGGAAAATGCTACTATAGAACCGGACGCACGTCTTGAAAGAATTAGTAACTGGGAAATGGTGCAACAGACGCCACGAAGTTTTTTAAATAGCTCTCCTTATGTTTGAATTCAAACCTTTTCTACACAGGGACTGGCTGCCGGCCAAAGCAAGCGAGTCCTATCTGTTTGGGTGTTTGATCATAAATATAGGAAGGTGAACGAATCAGAATAGACCAGCATTTGAACCCGATTCGTCGATTCGATTACATCATCGTGCTGATAACCATTACACCCCCCCACCTCAACCCCTCCCATCCTATCTCTCTCTCGACATAGACTCACGCGCGTGCGCACACACACGTATATATATATATATATATATATATATATATATATATATATATATATATATATATATGTACGTGTTAGCATAGAACTTACAGTTACATCTAGCCATTTCAATTGTAAAATGATAAAACCTTGCCGACCATCCAGTACTGTATTTATTCATATAGTCTAGCTTCCATCGAAGAAAGTTCGTCAGAACAATTACCATGAAAGTACTTATATAAAGAGTACAGGGAAGCTACGTCACGAAAGTCGAGATGCCAGATCTGGACCAATAACATTGCAAATTCTTTTTTATATTTTAACAAAAATCTCTATCTTATGAACGTTTCCTGTTTCTGAAGCAAAATATATTTGCATGTATTTTTTTTCATTTCCTTCTGATCAGGGCAATAAAACCACTAAGACGCAAGACGGTTCCTGGGTGTAAAAGAATATAAGAAAAAGAAAAACATTATTAAGGAGCCAGAATAATAAAAGAACATAAATGAAGAAAATAGTGGATAACTATTAACATTGCATCTAAAATCTGTAAAACAAAATTGGCTCCAAAGTCAATCACTGAAACATGTAACGTCAATCGCTTCCTCAATCCTCCTTATTCCCAGTGTTTACTTTCACTTTCACTGCCTGCGTACTAGTGGCATTCCCGCTTTAGTTCGGGTGAAAGAATTAAGAAAAAAATAGAAAAAGTTCTACAGGGAAGAAGTTCGAGAATAGAAACTGTTAGAATTGAACTTACGGGGTTACATCTGACTATTTCGACTGTAAAATGTTGATCTTCTTTAAAAATCGCCATTGGTTTAATGAACGAAAGGCTCCAAAATCCAATAAACATTGTGCTCGATAATTGTGTTATGTCGGTGGTTATGTACTACAGAGTGTGAGCGAACAAGGAAACACGAGACAAAATAATTTTAGTGACATTGTTTACGTCATGAGATTAGCCATGCCGATCAGAAATTAAAACGGCCATAATCCATCAAATTATACTTGAAAATGGATTTTTTTTTCTCTGTTTATATTTATTTTTGTTAAAATACTAAAAGTCTTAGCAATATAATCCTCGGTAAAATATTCTCGGTTAGAAATTACTTTTGGAATCTGATGTAGTTACAGAAACTCAGAATAGTTAAGAATTAAAAAAAGAGGAAAAGCCTTTGATGTCGTGACATAGATTTTATATGTTGAAAACAAGTTTAATTAGTTTAGGATATGCGTTTGGCATTTGTATTTATTTAGATAGTTATATATTTATTTTTATGTGTTAGCAAAAGTTTTGGGGAAAATAAAAATAAAAATGCTTTGATTTAGAAAACGTGAGAGGAAGTTTTCCATTGAAATTTTATAAAACAAGTGCCTCTTGGGGTCGAATAGGTTTAGATAGATATGAACAGACTGAGATAGATAGATAGATAGATAGATAGATAGATAGATAGTTATGCCGGAATTGATTTAATTTAAAAGATAGATTGATAGATAGATAGATAGATAGATAGATAGATAGAGAGAGAGATAGAGAGAGAGAGAGAGAAATGGAGAGTGCATGACAGATAGAAATGAATAGACGGAGAGACGAAGTGCAATGGAGAGAGAAATAGAGAGACTAACAGAGAGAGAAAGAAAGAGAAAGAGACATGGCGAGACTAAGAGGGAGAGAGAGAAAGCAAAATGAAGAGACTGAGAGAGAGAGAGAGCGAAAGAGAAATGAAGAGACAAAGAAAGAGAGAGAGATAGAAATAGAAATGGATAGACAGAGAGAGATAGAGAGAGAGAAAGAAAGAAAGAAAGAAAGAGAAATTTAGAAACTGAGAGAGATAAAGAGAAATGGAGAGACTGATAGAGAGAGAGAGAGAGAGAGAGCAAAAATGAATGGAGAGACATGGAATGAGAAATGGAGAGACTGAGAGAGAGAAGTGCTAAAAACAGAGAAAGAGGAATGGAGAGACAGAGAAAGAGTAGTGGAGAGAATGACAGAAATGGAGAGAGCGAAAGAAAAATGAAGAGACGAAGAAAGAGAGTGACAGAGAGAAATAGAAATGGATAGACTGAGAGAGAGAGAGAGAAAGAGAGCAAGAAAGAGAAATGGAGATACTGTGAGAGAGAAAGAGAAATAGAGAGACTGAGAGAGAGAAATACAAATGGAGAGACAGAGAGAGGGATAAAGAGAAATGGGGAGACTGAGAGAGATAAAGAGAGCAAGAAAAATGAAAAGACAGAGAAAGAGACTGAAAGAGAGAGAGATAGATAGAGAGAGAGAGAGAGAGAGAGAGAGAGAGAGAAATCTAAACTTAAGAGGTTTTGCTTGAATCATTTAATTTTTCTTTTATGCTTTTATTTGCAAATAAATTTTAAAACACTTTAAATTTTTTTACCCTACTTTGTTTTATAAATATCAAATTTCAAAGCTAAGGAAATTATTTGTCAAAAGTGAGAAATAAAATGGCTATTTTTGATTTTCTCAAATTAATGTTGCCAGTGAACTGAATGATTAGAATATTGAGGGTGGAAAACACTGTTTACATTTGTCGAAAGGTAGGCGCCATTATACGTCATTTTTCAAGTTGTTTCCATAAATGTGGCTCTTATGGCTGCTGGCCTTAATTGATTGGAGTTCTTAACATGTATGTGTTTTTATACTAGAATTTATCCAATACAAGGCACAACTGTTAAAATATAAATGGCGAATAAGTTGTGTGATATGAATTAAAGAGGAGGTGATAGAAATATTATGACGATAACGAAGGGAAGTAACAACTGATTCTTGACTCGAAGAAGCCTACATTGTAGTGCTTCGGGTAGCACACAATGATAGTCCTTAAGAAGAAATTGTTGTATGAGTGTAATTTTCTTATTGTATTTGGAATAGGGAAGAGACCAGTGATTCGGCTCCGTGGAAGTGGCCTGGCATTATCCTAGCTTTAAAGCTCTGAACTGGTGAAGCTAAAGAATGAAACGCTCATCCGAATATTTGCCATAGAACTAGGAATAGGCTTTGGAAAGCTTCTGCAGAGTGGATTCCCCCGCTCGAGGCTGCGGGATTGATTCTCTGAAATGAGAAAACTGTTATCTCCAGCCCTGATATGTTAGCCATTCTTCATTTTGGTCTGCTCTGATTTGACTCTTGTAAAGACGTGCAGAAGGTGTTAGGTCATAGCTGAAGCGTTAGAATGAGCGGAATCATTTTTTTCTGGCAATCAGTCGTATATACGAAATCCACTGGTGGTCGGAATTGAACTTAAAACCCAATTGACATAGAAAGCACGGAGCTTAATTGAGAGTGTAATCGTTTATCATGACTGGAAATACTCAGGCTCTGATTGGTGATGATGAAATGATTCTACATTGTTTTGGTGGCTACTGAAAGTTACAAGTTGTTTTTTTTTCCCGATTAAGTCATTAGAGTATCTCAGTTGACTGACCTTGAACAGTTGTACATGTGATCTTGGTGAGCTAGAGTAGTGGAGGAGCATCATGACTGAATGTTGAGAGGGGTGTTTTATAAGTTTGAGGAATGAGACAACCAAGGCGACTTAGGAGTTATATGTATGGGAAAGAGCTGAGGACTGAGCACTGCTATCCATGCAGTAATCAGCAGATATTTAGAACTTAACTGAGAAAATACTACTACTTCTACTACTGCTACTAACAGTGCTGAGGAGGCACAGTGGAGTAATGGATAGCGGCTTAGATTGAGGAATCGGAGAGCCGAGTTCGAATTCCAGTCGAATCCATTACATTCACTTACGTGCTAATACCCTTGGGAAAGGTGTGAATCCTCTTTTTCTCCCTTCATCTAGGGAAAAATCGCAGGACAGAGTGGGTTATATAGCCTTGGATGGCAACTGGTCTAGGAGACGGACAACTCTGAATTCAAACCCGGAGTGGAGCCCCGAAGGCGGATGGATGGCACTTTGTGCTACATTCCGGCAACTTCTGCAGCCGCGTTGGTACCAAACTGTATTGGTTTATCCTATCATTTGGACTCTGCTAGCAAGGCCGAGAGGGGAACTAGACGTCTGGGCAGCCCTAGTTCTCCATATATCCCGTCCAGGCTCGTAGCGCACCGCGCTACTCCATCGTCTCTCGAGACGGACGGATGCCGCCGACGACGACTAATAGTGCTACTACTAGTACCTCTAGTACTACTACTACTAATAATAACAATAATAATCTATATTAGATTATAAAAAAACAATGTGACTTTATATATTTATCGGTCACGCTTCCAACTTCCCCTAGTTTAAATAATGAGATATTCCGTTGTTTATAGTAATACAAATTTCTCCCCGGTTTGAATTACAATAATAACGAAATTAGTAATAAAAATATTTTTGTTTCTTTTGTTTCGCGTTGGTGTTTTTTTTGGGGGGGGAGATATCTCATTTTGAATCACTTATAAAGAAAACGTCTTTTGAATTGTAGAATAATATGTGACAATATAATTATTTGTATAGTGCACGCATGTTTATATTCAGATCGAGACTGAAATAATGATTCACATCTAAATCAGGCCGTGAATCTAAATATAAACAAAAAATTCAGAGCAACACAATGTCTGTTATATTTTATAAGTATAAGACAATTGCAGAATTAATTAAGATGCACGAGAATAATAATAATAATAATTGGTATGAACACCACCCTCCACCCACCACTCAGACCCAGTTACGGAGATAGCACCTGTAACAATTTCAAGTATGACATTTGGGAGTCAAATCTGCATACCTAGGAACATCCTCAATCCTGAGTGGATTATTTGAACCGAAGGTATTTCTAACTAGGTCTCACCTGCAGTATTATGCGTTGGTTTTATCAAAACCTCTCACCTAGGTATTTACTCTGTCTCCCCATTAAGACGAGTTGTGACACAAGGTCTTTTTTTAAGGTGGGGACCCGAGCGCGTACACTCGGACCAGGAACAAAAATTGTCCGAAGGCCCCGCAACCGTCGGTTGCGCTGGCCTCAGTGCGAGCACCGATCCCTCTCTCTGGTGCAATGAGAGGGCGCGGCCTCGGGCAGCTGTTCCCCGGGGCCGGGCACATCTCACTATGATTTCCCTCTCACCTATGCTAGCAAATTTGGCTGTGCTACATGTGCTCGCTATAGCCTTAAGCTTGATGTCATGATGGGTATATTTCGTTTCGTATACTCGGGTAAAAGTCGTGATGATCAGTTTGTTTGAAATTGAAAAGCACGAATGAAAGATAACAATAAAAGAAGCAAAGAAAAATGTACAGTTGGAGAATTTTTGTACCGTTCCAGAAGGTACCTGACTACAATGGGTTAAATAGTAGAACTTGTATCTTACAAAAATTATTATTCTCAAAAAATGTTAATGCAATATTCCCTCGCAAAAAAAGAAAATAATTACTTTTACAATCCAAAATATTTCGGCCTTTAAATAATCTACAAAAGACGTAACCCCCACCAAAAAAAACAAACAAACAAACAAATCAATCAGTTAGTTGTTGCCACATATCTTCGGTACCTTTTGAGTAAAATCCCCCAGATACTTATAGAATTCTGATGAATTCTTGTATTCGGTTTTCATTAGAGAAAGTTTTCCCTATGTAAGCATTTTGCAGTGACCGAAAAAAGTCAATAATCGATTCGTTCAAGGTCAAGTTAATATGACGGATGGCGTAAAACAGACCAACTGAGTTTGGAAAATCTTACTATATGGCATTGTCATGGACAATGGCCATATTTTATCTGTTGATTAGCACAGGGCGCTTTTCAACCTAACTTTTAGGGACACGTTGCAGCTGCTGGGCGGATAAATGTGCATTTAGCGTTTCACTGCGTTTTAAGAATTCTAAGTGAATAATACACCGACGATCCAACCACACGCACAACACTGCCTTTCTTCCATGGATTTCAGGATCGGTTGTAGAACTTTATCCTTGTCAATCTACTGCCGTTTGCGTCGAACATTGTTGTATTGAACCCCCACTTTTTATCATCTATTATGACATAATTAAGGGACGGTTAGTTAAGATGTGACAGTCGTCATCAGAATTGGTTGGCCAAAATGGAAATTACTTTTGACACAACGAAATCTAGATATTTTATTGAGATTATTTTACATCGTGAATGAACAAAATAAAAAAATCTATAAATCTATAAATAAAAATAACTTTTTTAAATCCACAAATGTTTAAAACGTACGTAAAGTTATTTAATTTAAAGCAATGTAATTGGAAATATATTTTCTGATTTGCAAATATCATTTGTGTTCCAAAGCGCCTGGCACCATTTTAAGTAGGTTTTTTAGCCTGAAGCTTCTTTCTATTGGAAGACCGTTTTTATTTATATTAACAAACCCACTACTTGCAGTAGCAGTAATACTAGTAGTAATAGTAGTAGTAGTAGTAGCAGTAATAAATAAGTAAATAAAATAAATAAATTGATTTAATCCTTTTACTGTTATTGCGTTTTCAAAATAAAAATGACAGTGTTTATCCCTTGGGATAGTAAATAGAAAAATGAAGAGTCTGTTAAACACTAGAAACGTGTCCGTTGAGAATTGGGAGAGGGTATGAAAAGAGAAAAGAGAAAATAAAAAGTAAAACGAAGACTAATTGAATCCTTGTCGGTAGGGGGAGCATGAAAAATATTGCTTCCAAAAATCTGAAGCTATTCGAAATGAATTTGAAGAAAGTAAATAAATCCCACAATTTTGTTCTAAGTGCTTATCCGTAAAAGGTGACGGATATGGAATATCAATAAAAAGTCTTAATGGGCTCTAGGAAAATTTGTCGCAGAAAATTAATCGCAAAGATTCAAATCGGTGTCAGTCATGTAGCTAATACTACACGACAAAAGGAACATATGTCCGCCTAGACCAGTCATAGGCAAACTGCGGCCCGCGGACCATATCTACTGCAAGGAAAGTTGGTTATCTGTGTCGTGCCAGGTTTTTTTCGCCTGAATCCATCCTTCAAATCTAAAAATAAACCATTTGTCTTTGCATTGAATATTGTTGCCATATATAGTCTCATGCTCCTCTATTCATCTCGAGGTCCTCGGCAAAATCCAGAAACGGATATGCAATGTGATAGGTCCTGATCTGGCATCTCGACTACACTCACTTTCTTACAGAAGTGCTGTGGCTTTCCTCTGTCTTTTCTACAAATATTTTCAAGGTAACTGCTCCGACGAACTACTTCACTGGTACCCCGACGGCACGAATTTAAGCGCGCTACTAGCTTGGCATCTCGGTCCCACCCTTTCGCTGTCGAAACGGTTAAACGTAGCCGTCCCTTCTACTCCAACAGCTTCTTAACTTGCACTTCCCTTCCTCTTACTTGCTTCCCTGATAGCTATAATCTTCAAATATTCAAATGTAATGCCACTCGCCATCTTCTGATGCCTTGATCTTAGATCACCGTCCTTATTTTATCCTTTCCCACTTTACTCTTGCTCTCATTCTCTGTAACACCTTGCGTGCTAGTGGCACACGTGGCCTTGCTTGGGGGTAATATGCTTAAAAAAAATGGTTTCTCGCCACTTGTTCCTCCGAAACCCGTGGTCGTCCTGGGCTTTTCCTTTACATAGGCATACACTCTCTTGAATATATTTAAACAGCCGTCGAATGTTCTTAGGAATGGGCGGATTAATGTCGAATTGTCTTCGAAAAATACGCTGTACTGTAACAACCGTATTTGTTTTCGCGAACTCGAGAACGCAGAACGCCTTTTGCTGAGGACTCACCATTCCGCGGGTAGACAAAGAACTGAACTCTGCTGAAGATGACGAGTCTACAGCGCCCCTCTGGCAGCCATTCAAAAGTTAGAAAATTCCTCTTTTAAATGGCTTTCTGACTGACCCGCCTGATTTTATATTTATTAAAATGTTGTTTGTTTCTTTTAGTTCTCACTTGTTCACTCACACACTCTCTCCTGCATAACCAGATACATATATAGCCCCAAAAACGGGAACTTTTTAACAATCCAATAAAACCAAGATTGATGGAAGAAAAATATTTAATTCATAGTAATTGAAACCTTAAAACATGCCATTTAAGAAACAATGATGGAATTTTCATTTTTTTAAAATTACGTCCTGTAGATGGCGTCCTCCAGTACGAATGCATTCTTGAAATCTGCTGTTGAGATTCCTCATTGACTGCTGCAACATCTCAGCTGGGATACTGTGAATTTCATTCTCGTTACTAAAATGGCGAAATGTTTACTTGCTCAAGGTCACTGTCTCGCAGTGTTGCTACTTGCTCATGTCTGGCAATATGCACTTAAAAAATTCCTGTTTTTTTTTGGGTCACCCTGTACAATGATTACGTGTAATGTTTCTTGAATTTTGTCAAATTTCGTTGACCGTAACGTTGTCAGCATTTTAAACTACAGGCGATTTTCAATAAGGAAGATCATACGTGTAAACAGCTTTTGCTTCAGAAACAGGACACGTAAATGATAATTATTCTTCTTTTAAAAATATTTTTGTCTACTCAAATCAATAAATTAGACACAAATCACAGGCCGCAATCTGTGTTAATCACGCTGTCACCAGTGAAAATAGACCAAAACTTCAATTAAAAAAAATCAACTTTTCCCCATTTCTAAGACAGATGATTTTGTTTGGGAAATGGCTGCGGTATCTTTAATAAAAAAAAATATAATTCTTTTAGAAGAGCGGGCCGCCTCATCATGTGGCGCACTGTTCGAAAAGGGTTGCCCTTGTTTGCCCTAGACATTCAAATAGATTCTTAAATAATTACTAAATTGCTCTTAAAATTACATCAACTTTTTCAAATAAAAAATAATCTTAAGAATTATTTATTAAGCCTATCATCTAATAAATAGCAGAAATAGACTCAAAATAGAGCAAGAAGAGTGCGGCTATGTTAAAGACACTGGAACAAGAAGTGTAATCTTCATTATCAGAACGCGATCAAAGCAAGCAATAAAAATGCAGAAGGATGGATGTATACGCATGTTTTGTCGACCTTGTAAAATCATGACAAGGATCTATTTGAGTTGTTAGGAAAATTAAAATAATCTAGAACACCTTAGAGAGAAAAAAGTGCCTGCATATGGACAGAAAAGGATTTGGGCAAGTACACAAAAATAGAAAAGGATTTGGGCAAGTACACAAAAACAGAAAAGGATTTGGGCAAGTACACAAAAACAGAAAAGGATTTGGGCAAGTACACAAAAACAGAAAAGGGTATAAGACAAGGATGAATCTTCTAACTGAATTTATTTAATCTATACAGTCAGGTAATCTTAAGAGAGCTGGAGTTTCTGCTGGGATTTATTATTGGTTGGTACAATCTAAATGACATAAGATATCATACCATATTGATGGCAGATACAGAAATAATAAAGAGACAGGACAACATGGGATTGTAATAAAGATACTATCAGTCTTAGATGAGTTTAAGACTGAAAAATACAGAAATAATAAATGAAATATACAACAATAGTGAGATACTGGAAGACCTTAGTAGATCCATCTTCATAGCACAAACTAAGAAACCAGACAGAGATTAATGTGTGCTCCATTTGACTATCAGCTTAATGAGCCAGATAACTAAGCCTATGCGAATTTTGATGGATGGAGCACATAGCAGAATTAGACTGGAAGTAGGGCAAGAAGTATGGGGCACTGGAAGAAGAAGTGTAATTTTTATTATCAGAATGCTATCAGAGCAAGAAATATAAATACAGAAGGATGTATATCTATACATCATAGACTATGCAAAAACATTTTATAAGTTATGACACCAGTATCTATTCTGTCAGTTGATTGACTGATTTATTTTTTATGACTTACCAACCCTTTATGGGTTATTTAAAACCGAAATTTATATCGGACAAACAGTTAGGAAAACTTGATTTATTTTGAAAAGATATAATAACAATCTAAAACATTTACTTCGAATAAACTACCAGCATACGGATAGAAAGTTAACTGAGTATAAACACAAAAATAGAAAGATGTATCATACAAGGTTGCATCTTCATATCAGAGTTATTCAACTTATACAATGAGTCGATCCTAAGAAAATTGGAAGTCCTACCGGGATTTATTTATACAACGAAGAATTAATTTAAAATAAGGTGGAGACAACACAAAAGCTCCTTAAATAATATTAGAAATAGAAATCAGACATCTCTATCCAAATAATTTTGGCATTTAAAAGAAATGAATAAAACACCAAAAGTAAAATGGAAAATTATAAATAGAACAAGAACTAGTAAAACCTGGGATGACCAATGCCTTTTATGCCTAAATGAAAAACTACACATTATTAAGTTTCTAAATAATGAAAATTTATTAAACCATAGACATGAGTTAACGGTTTTTTGCCGACATCAACAAATTTTCGCATTAAATAATTAGCTTAAAAAAAAAATTAAATTTCATAGTCTAATAAAATGCTTAAAAGCTTAACCCATTCATAAAATTGAAAAACCATTTATGAAGTCGTCAAAAAACAAATTGTAGTTCAGTGCGACTCTTTTATATATGAAACAGCCATTTTTGAAAAAAGAAAATAAATAAATATATAAAATAACATAAAACAAAATTCTCTAGACACTTCACGACATATCATGGTGCCAAAAGCTATCTTTTGCTATGACTGACCAGACGATATGCGTACATGAATGCCATCGTTCGCTTTGAAATGGATACCCCACCCTACCTCGGCTTGACCTCTTTCCGAAGGCGACTGAGATGTGGATAAAAATTAACTTTTAG
>OZ038475.1:9626221-9681221 GCA_964036315.1 Acanthosepion esculentum | reverse complement strand
GGGATTTGTTTGTTGTTTAGACGTACCAGCATATCAAGAAACAGAATGAAAGTGGCGGTATATTCCATTGTGAATCTGATGGTGTTGTGGAAATTGTTGATGTATTTTTTAAATTCGTGGAGCGTGTTCTCATCATGTGTCCATATAAAGAAGATATCATCTATGTATCTGTGGCAGTGGACAGATACAAGGTGGTACCAACTCGAACTGTCCTTCATTGAGTGTTGACATTGTGAAGCGTTTTCTTTTCTGTCGAGAAAGTGTAGGCCTTGAGCACTCTAATTTACTGCGTAGGTAGTTTTTTTTCCTTTTGGTCTTTCTTTTTTCTTTTCTTGTTTGGTAATTTGTGTTGTCTGTTGGTCAAACCTATATTGTTATCTTTTACTATATATATATATATATATATATATATATATATATATATATATATATATATAGTCGAATTTACTATTTTTAAACTACAATTTTCCATGATTCTCTCAAGTACATTCATATCTGCTCGATGCGTAACCAAATGTAAACAAATGACGTCACACATTATGAAATGGACAAAGTCCGACAATTATTTTAAGACATTTTTATATTTATACATTCTTTTTTATAGACACAAATATTTAATAATCTGTGACGTCATTTGTTTACATTTAAACAATAAAAAACAGTAAAATCGACATTGCTAACCGAAATGCTCCTCTGTGGCGAAATCGGTAAAAGCAGTCCAGGCTATATGACGGTACCCTATAGGATACAGGTTCGATTCCTGTCGGAGGACGCATATTTACTATGACAATTTCTCCAACATTCAGGCCGGTAAAAGTTGTTAATTATAGTCAGAGAATTTACTTAAATATTTGTATCTATAAAAAAGAATGTATGAACATAAAATGTCTTAAAATAATTTTCGGACTTTGTCCATTTCATAATATATATATGCATGCCTAAGTACTTAAAAATATAAATTTAATTTCTCCCTTACTAGCGATTTGCTCACCTCGTATTTACTGAGTAGTCGAAGATTTATATATATATATATAAAAAGAAAGAGATCTATCAGTCAATAATAATATTAGTATTCGAATACTATCAGCAAGAGTCATTGAGTGGTAAATATTTTGATTAGCGCATATACGATCGCTTCCATGTGTATACGCTTAATTGTTAAATCCACGTGAATATTCCGACGTACTTAAACGAAAACCTTGTCTTCCCATCCTCCCCACTACATCCATTACACCACACACGTCAGCAAAATGTCTGAAGGTTTTCTGTTTTGAATTTTATTTACCAGTCATCATATAAGAATTTCTCTATTGGAATGTTCTTTCTACACACATCAGCAATATTACACAAAATATTTGAAGAATACCTTTGCTCTCATTTTATTTTCTCTTTTGGAACTCTTTCGATTTTATGAACAACATTTAGAACTCTTTTATAGAATTTGAAAATTCTATGGAACTCTTTTGGATATATGACAATTTTGTAGTAATCTTTTTAGGGCACTTTTAATAGTTCTTCACTCAAATTTATTTCGTAGAGTATTCGCTTTTTTCTTTGCTCCACTTACTCAATATGTCCTGTGAATGTTAAATTATCTAACCCTTTTCCTTCATTTTGTTCCCCAGAAATGTCTTAGCTGTCTTTCTTGGTGTTGGCTAAAGATTTCGTGTAGTTCATATTTTCTTCAAGACGTTTTATGCTCCCATGCTCTACCCATAGTGTTGATATCTTTCGTCCTTGGTACCATTTCTGAGTAGGTTTCAGTCACTGTCTGGAGATTGTCCAACCTTGAAACGTTTTCAGAGTTACTTTTACTCATTATGTTTTTAAATTCGATAATAAATTAGGTATAAGTTAATGTTGTAGGAAAGAAACAGAAGTGTAGGCATGAATGGGTCGGGAAAGTAATCCATTGGAAAGTGTGCAAATGATTAGATGTCGAAACTACAGATCAACAGTATAGGTGCAAACTAGTATCTTCCTTACAGGATGATACTCTGAAACTCTAAGTGCCAAACAGAAAAATACCAGCTAGAAGAAACAAAAAAATCTTTTAAGTATATTGATCTAATTTCAAAGAAAATTGGACTAAACTTATAGACCATACCGCTATATGATAGCGAATACTCGACAAAACTTTTCACAGATGAAGAGGAGATTTCAAGCAACAGAAATATGGTTCTACAGAAGGATGCTGAGAATATAATAGAATGGACAAGTGAGTAAGGAGAAAGTGTTAAAGAAAATGAAAATGACGCTCATACATCGATTCAGAAAGATAGAATTAAAATTTCTAGGGCATATCATGAGGAAAGAGGACTTGCAGAATTCGACACTCACAGGGTGTAATAAAGGCAAGAAAGACAGAGGGTAATAGCGAATAACTTCCTTAACCACTTTGTGTAAATGGATGGCGGAACAGGGTGTGGTGTTGCATTGTCACGACAACCTGTGTGCCTCGAAGTTTTTGTTGGGCAAATTAAGATCGTTGCTTCACAATGGGTAGCGTATCGTCTATCTACAGGCCGATATGCTGTCCCTACTTCTCAGTGAAAATCAAAATTGTCTTTTCAACAGGCGAAAGTTTTTCTTATAATAATAAATGGGAGGAACATTTCGAAAGAATCTAGAGGAGAGATTGTAAATAACAAAACTGACGACACGTGGAAGAAATGAAAACGTCCAAAACAAATATGATAAGCAAGACTACTCGCAGATTTTATTACCATTCATTGTCATTCCAACCATAAAGATAAAAATGTGAATACTCAATAATGGGTGTATCTGCGACAGAAGATCAAACTCCAGTTGAGGCATGTCTGTATTCCCGTGCCACACTTTCCACTAAGGTGAAGGCATTAGTCCATCTCTTCCACATCAGCAATGAATAAATAGCAAGGCAGACTAGATGAAGAATTCTGATTGCAAACTAGGCAATGGAGACTTTTATAGACAACTACCAGTATGGTAAGTAGATTGTCTTGATCAACCAGTGCATCATGCTCGGCTATCCAGTCGTCATGGTGATACTTTTGTGTGTGTGTGTGTGTGTGTGAGTGAGAGAGAGAGAGAGAGAGAGAGAGAGAGAGAGAGAGAGTGAGGTGCGCAAGGACAAGTTATGATTTCGGATGGAGTATTGATAATATCAACATGTTTGAAACCAGCAAAAGGTGAGCAAGTGGATATAGGAAAATTACTAGGTCATGGCTCGGGAGTTGAAGACGCTTTGGAATATGGAAGTAAGGTTCAGGGCCATTGCTAAACCCACAAGAAAAACGTGAAAACGAGAAGTATGGGAAGCCGTTGGTATAAACCAATGGCTTCTGTTATAAATTATAGGCATTTAAGAATATTTGTGGAGATTTCATAGTTTATTTTGTTCAGGTTAGGTTTCAACTGTTTTATGTATATAGCTTCAAGGATTTTAAATTTTTATTTATTGTTTTCATGTTTAAGTATAGTTGTGTTTCCAACAAGGATTTTCCGGAATTGAGTACGCGGGAAGGCATGTTGTTTTAAATGTCTAAAAATGTTAGAGTTTTTAAAAAAAAATTTTTTTAAGCATTTCACCCCAAGCAAGGTGGGAAGCCACTAGCACGCAAGGGGTTACAGAAGATTTGGAGTGAGAGCAGATAGGAGTGATAGAGGAAAGGATGTGGAGAAGGATAGTGGATAGATCAAGGCAAGGGGTTACAGAAGATTTGGAGCGAGAGCAGATAGGAGTGATAGAGGAAAGGATGTGGAGTAGGATAGTGAATAGATCAAGGCAACTGGAGATGTCGATTGTCATTACATTTGAATAGTTGGAGATTATAGTTGCTAGGGAAAAGGGAATAAGGAAGGGAGTTCCACAGGCGATAGGTGCGAGATATGAAGCTATTGGAGGAGAAAAGACGGCTACATTTAACAGTTTCAACAGTGAAAGGGTGGGGATGCCAGCCTCGTAGGACGTTTGAATTCATGAAGTCTGGGAACCAGCTCCTCGGAGCAATTACCGTGAAAGTATTTGTAAAAAAGACAGAGAGAGGCGACAGCGCGTCTGTGAGAGAGCGAATGCAGACGTTATGCCAGATCAGGGCCAATTATGTTGCATATCCGTCTCTGGATCTTATCAAGAACCCCGAGGCAAAAAAGGGCTCCAGACCATATATGGCAGCAATACTCCATGCAAGGGCGAATGCTTGATTTGTAGATTTGAAGGATCGATTCCGGGGAGAAAAATTTCCTGGCCCGACACAGGGAGCCAACTTTCCTTGCGGTGGATGAAGCAATTGACTCAATGTATTTGTTCCATCTCAGGTCAGCCTATCAGCGTAAGACCGAGCAGCCGCAGAGAGGAGTTCTCGAGAAGTTGAGCTTCAGACATTCTAATGCAGGGAAGGATCCTTGTGGTGATTAATAGAGAGCAGTTTTGTTTTTGAGGCGTTAAAGTTAACCAGCCAATTCCTGCCCCAGTTCACAACCGATTGGATGTCCTTTTCGAGACGAACGGCCAGGTTAATTTTGTCAGCGACACTAGATTTGTTCTTGAGGCAGGAGTAAATTATGGTGTCGTCCACGTAGATGGCAACTTGGGTATCTATGGCGCCAGGAAGATCGTTGATGAAGATAAGGAACAGAGTAGGGCCAAGGATGGAACCTTAAGAAACACCTGCGTTCGTGGGATAGGAGCTGGAGGAGAATCCGTTGAGAAAGACCTTCAATTGACGGTTTGATAGGAATGATTGTATTAAGTCAAACAATCGACCTGTAATACCATAACTCTGAAGCTTGCGAAGAAGGCCGGCATGCCAAACCCTATCAAACGCATTGGAGATGTCTAAGGCCACGGCACGAGCTTCTCAGTTATTATAAAGAGCTTGGTAGACAAATTCAGTGATGGCCGTAAGCACATCAGCTGTAGATCAGGCAAAGCGGAAACCAAATTGCTTGTCTGAGAGCAGATCATGGGATGTAAGGTGTTTAACCACTTCGGCGTTGATTAGGCATTCGAAGACTTTGCTGAAGAGGGGTAGGAGACTGATAGGACGGTAATTAGAAGGGTCAGAGAGGTCACCATAGTTCGTAAAGATAGGAACAATGAATGAGGACTTCCAGCAGTCAGGAAAGCAAGACTCCTTGAGGCAGTAGTTATATAATTTAGAGAGGGCGGGCGCCAGTTCAGGCGCGCATTTTTTCAAGACAATGGCTGGTATCCCATCTCCACCACTAGTCGTGTAGGGTCTAAATTAGAGATAATGCCCAATACCAATGACGGGGATATGTGTAACCCGCTCAATAGGGCCTCAGTTCTAAAAGGGAAATCGGGTATGGGTACACCGTGTTGACCATGTTCACCATAGTCTATGAATATAGAATCCAGCGCAGTACGTAATCTGTTCAATGAAACAACGTTAAAGATTAACACTCACGAGTCAGACACTCTACTGAATCTGACTATATCGCCAATACCACCAGCAGCTGTTCCGTAATTCTTCCGTCTTCGATATCAAAGGCTGGCAGTGCATATTCGGGAAAAACATGACCGCCTTTATACACGTCGAATTGAATATTTTGAGCCTTCTGATTGGTAAACTTCTATTGGTGAACTATAAAATGAGTCAGCTCATTTTGGCTGGGTCAATAGTATAACAGGATATCCAAAAACTCCAACACACTGGAAGAGTCAAGCGTTGAATTGAAAGTAAATTTCCAGCAGAGGAGGTCAGGACCTCAAACTGGTTGAACAAAGGAGGTATAAAGGGTTTGCTATTGTTCAGTACGCTCTTGGAGCCGAATTTGAGAGATGCAATACGTTCATTCATATATATATATATATATATATATATATATATATATATATATATATATATATATATGATCGACTCTCCCGTCGAATTCGACGTATGAGGGTCAAGCAGAAACTGAAAGCCCGACACTGACACATGAGATTTGATTATAGTGGTGAAGGCTTTGTGCAGGGCCATCCACACTTTTTGGAGGGACGAATACAGGGACCTGGTGCAGCGAATGTCACAAGGTCTCCAAACGATCCTCCGCAGGTTTTGAATTCAGAGTTGTCCTTCTCCTAGACCAGTTGCCATCCAAGGCTATTGAACCCAGTCTGTCCTGCTATTTACCCATAGTTGGAGGGAGAAGAGGATTCACACCTTTCCCAAGGGTGTTAGCACGTAAGTGAATGTAATGGATTCGACTGGAATTCGAACTCCGAATTCCTCCGATTCCTCAATCCAAGCCGTTATCCATTACTCCGCCGTGTCCATATGAAGATATGTCCGCAAATCCTTCGTTTTTGAGTTATTAAGTTTAAGGAAAGTTTACGGTAGATGGCACTATATTGCCATATAGACTCGGTTACATTTCTCATTCGTGTACATTTGTGGCTAGTCTATCTTCAACGTTTAACGTGTGTAGTAATGATTTAACTGAGAAGAATTCCGTTTAAAAATGGCAGGATATTTATATCGTGAGTAGGCAGACACGATTTTTACATAAAACGAATGGTAATGGACGCGAGGCGGCACGGCTGTATCAGATTGTTTCCATTCTGAAAGCAGCCGAGTCTGAGAAAGGATCCCTGGCACCACAAACTATGGATCGAATCTACATGGCAGCACAGCGACATCTATCTTTTCTTCCTTTAATCTTAATAACTCAAACTTATCTCAAAAATGCGTGTACATGCGGATGTTTGCGAACATATATCTATGTGGATTTTTGTCCTTTTTTTTTATGAGGAAGCCGTTTCCAAAAATTATTATTTCTGATAGGTGTGCGTATAGAATGATTATAATACACAAACACAAGCGACCCCCAAAGGAGCACATTTAAAAGGAGACGCTGTAAAGAAGAAAGATGAATACCGCAAGGCCAAAGCATATTATACAAATAATAATTTACCTGCTGCAGGTCTGACAGACTATGGCTGTCAGTCTCCTGTGTGCTATGCAAGTATTATTCTTCAGGCGCTCGGCTGTTAGACGCTCTAATTATATAAATCATAATTCTCCGGTCGTATGGGCATTTCTTTACTCGGTGATTTTAGTTGGTGAGTATATTATATGTATTCACCAAGTAACCTTGATTATAGCACATTGGGTTAGGTGACGCGGAATTTGAAATGGCAAATCACTGAATGTCTAATGTCGAGCCCCTGAAGAATACGTGCATAGCACACAGAAGACAGAGACATCGTCAATCGTGCCTAGTTAGTCTATCACCGAGTAATTATGATTCACCCCACCATATATATATATATATATATATATATATATATATAACAGTACTTATAATATATATATATATATATATATATATATATATATATATATATATATATATATAACAGTGCTTATAATATATATATATAACAGTGCTTATAATATATATATATATATATATATATATATATATATATATATATATATATATATATATATAAGCACTGTTAATATATATATATATATATTATAGAACACTGTCTTTTTAAAAATAAAAACAAAAATACTAAAGAACTTCGGATTACTTACCTAACGTGTTCTTTCCTGTTTTTCTGCACACACACACACACACACACACACACACACACACACACACACATATGTATATATATATATATAAAAGTGAACATTGAAATCAACATTCAGAGGCGACAGGCTGTTTCATGCTGGACGCAGTCGTCAGGCCGGATTGACGATTGCGTCCAGCATGAAACAGCCTGTCGCCTCTGAGTGTTACATACGCTCTATCTCTGATATTGAGCACTTTATCCCATAAATATAGCACACCTTAAAACTATATTTTTCAATACACACACACACATATATATATATATGAAAATTGCGTTCAAACACGAAACAGACTGTCGCAAGTCGGTGTTGACTTCAGTGTTCACTTATATATATACATATATATATATTATATATATATATGTATATTATATATATATATATATATATATATAACGTAAATCATTCAAACGAAAAACAAATACTGAAGCTAGTTATATGGCGAGAATCACTCTCACAAACAATATTTAATAATAAATTACAACCAACTTCGAATTAACAGATTCGAAGTTGGTTGTAATTTATTATTAAATATTGTTTGTGAGAGTGATTCTCGCCATATAACTAGCTTCAGTATTTGTTATTCGTTTGAATGATTTACGTTACATAAATTGAATACGCACTACAAAACCGATATATATATATATATATATATATATATATATATATATATATATATATATATATATATATGTGTATGTATATATATGTATATATGTATATTAAAGTGGACATTGAAGTCAACATCGAGAGGCACAGTCTGTTCATACAAAAGATGTCCGCATTTATATTTACATACGCTCTATTTCTGAGCACTATAATCTATACATATAGCATACCGAAAATTATATTTTATCATATATATATATATATATATATATATATATATATATATATATATATATATAGACACTCAGTAAAAAGAACGTGAGCGACCAAACCATATGTCTTGCAATCTAATGTGTTGTGACTAGTTTGAAATGTAATTTTGTTGAGTCTGTGTCGCTTTCTCTTAATATTGATGGCCTCTAATCATGAGCCGTTCTAAACTTCGTATGGTTGCTTTAATTTCGGGTGAAAATAAAGACAAGAATGGTCCAATATTTGGTCCAATATTTGGATATTTTTTATTATGCTGTTCCTTGATCTAAGCTTTTCGGCTCACATGAGCCATCTTCAGAATGGTTATTCGGATATTTTAAACGAAGATATTCACAATCAAACATGATATTCTGTTATGTTGACATAGATACAGAGAGAAGGATCCAAGCGTTTGAGAACGAATGTATGAGAAAACTCCTTGGAATTTTCTAAAAACCAAAAACTAATGAGTTTGTGCGGAAGAGGGTTAAAAGTTTTGTGGGACACCAGGAACCTCTTCTCGCCACTGCCAAACAGAAAATTGACGTGGTTTGGACCCATTAGTAGGGTCACAACACACTGTGCAAAACCATCATGCAAGACACCGTTGAAGGTGGACGTAAGGAGAAAATGCCAACGTAAAAACTGGTTGGACAATGTCAAACAATAGACAGGGATGACTGTACCAGATTGTTGATGGCTGCCGTTAATAGACCGTTGTGGAAAAGAGTTAGTGTGGCTTCTGTATTCGGATCCGCCCTGCGATTACAAAAGTTAAGGGGATGCTGCTGCTGCTGCTGATGATGATGATGCTGCTGCTGCTGCTGCTGATGATGATGCCTTTATGACGTTGGGGCCTTGGGTCTATTGGAGTTCCTATGTGATGAAGAGTCAGTTGAAATTTCTGGGATACGTAATGAGGAAATAGGGCTTGGAAAATCTGATACTCATCGGACAATTTGAGGGAAAGAGGAAAGCAACGCGTGACATTTCTTGACAGACTTGAGTAAATGGATTGTAGAACAGGATTTGGGAAAAATAACAAAGGGACAAAACATTTTAAGAATTACAAGGGACAGGTAGATGTGGAGGGGCATGATCGCTTACGACACGAAGGTACAGGGCATATAAAAGAAGAATTGCGATGACATTTTATGAAAGATAGTTGGAATACTATGCAGCGGCTTAAAACTGGGTTTATTCTGCTGAATAACCTAGAGCTGATGTGTTGAAAAGGACATTGCTGTGATTAAAAAAAAAGAAAAAATTGGTGGGAATTTGAACTCGTTTCACTGATTTTATTTTCTGCGCCGTTAACCGTTAAGTTGTCCGCACAACCTTAGAGGGCATTACGGGGTTAAAATGCAGGTAAAATCAGTAGGGGAGAATCTCTTAAAATTAAGAAGAGTAACAAGAGCAAACAATTTCAAAGTAAGTATACGACACGCATGATATATATTGTGTTCGCCACTTAATTTCGAAACACTTCTCTTAATTAAGCCCGGGCTAATAGAGATCACATGCTATCACATCCGAGAAAAGTTGTGTCTTCAAGGACACATGGCACAGTGGATAAAGGCGTTAGTTAGATCCAGTGTCAGGACCCAAAGAGTGTGAGTTCAATACTCGGTTAAGGCAGTGGAGAACTTCCAGAGGGAAATTAACAGGAGATGACTTATAACTGACATCCATTAAACATGGCATGTGGAACTAGAACAGTCTACCCCAGTGAGCGAAATAAAGGATTCAGTTCGACATTCAACCACCTGAAGAAGGCCGGAGCGTACAACGGCCGAAACGTTGTAATAAATATGGCGACAAAGATGAAGACAATAGTCTGAATAATGTAAATAATGTACATAATACCTCATCTCAGAAATATAGACAGATATTGACGGGCCGAAACGTTGTAATAAATATGGCGACAAAGATGAGGACAATAGTCCGAATAATGTAAATAATGTACATAATACCTCATCTCAGAAATATAGACAGATACTGAAGGGCCGAAACGTTGTAATAAATATGGCGACAAAGATGAAGACAATAGTGCGAATAATGTAAATAGTTTACATAATACCTGTTTTCAGATATATAGACAAAAACAGAAGTGGCGAAACGTTGTAATAAATATGGCGACAAAGATGAGGACAATAGTCCGAATAATGTAAATAATGTACATAATACCTCATCTCAGAAATATAGAATCGATACTGAAGGGCCGAAACGTTGTAATAAATATGGCGACAAAGATGAGGACAATAGTCCAAATAATGTAAATAGTGTACATAATACCTCATCTCAGAAATATAGACAGATTGTGAAGTTTTTGTTAGAGACTACATTTCCAACAAGATATCTAAATCGCTATGATTAGAACGAAAGAAACGATATATATTTTGTTTTTATTTACTATGTTTACGTCGTTGTTAAATGTGTGTTACTATTGTTATCTTTTTTCAGATTATTGAGCTAAAAAACATCTGATGAATCTCCATGACATTTTGACATTTCTAAGTTAAATTCTTCAGCCTTCAATCTGTACATTGAAAATCAACGCGTAATGGATTGTCAATAGTCATGAAATACTTTTTGCCTTTCTGATATATTAAGGTTATTATATGTCTAATCTAAATGCATTGTTAATTATGACTGATTCTCATGAGAAACTCCAAATACCTAATTAATCTTTGAAATATATGATAAACCTTACAGTGTAGGATAAAAAGAGATGATAAACTAATTCTATACGCGATTTCCTTTCTTTCCGCCTTGATTTGTTGAATCATAATTTATTGCACGGAAATGAGTTTTTTTTACAGAGTTTAGAAACTGTAAAAATATAATTGAAAATGATTCAGTGATGACTTATATTTTATATACGATATTTATTCGCAGTTCCGTCCGAGAAATTTGGAAACTAGCCACATTATTTAAGAATAAAATATTTATTATTTGTTTATGCAATAAAATCAATTAGTCTAATTTAATTTTAAGCATGTCCACTTTGATTGAAAAACAGTGTTTTTAAACAGTGTTTACACACAGTTTATATGTACACTACATTGCAAAAGTTCACCTCCAGAATTAAGCATGGGTGGAAAAAAGTGAAAAAGTGCATAATTATCAGGCGTTTTTAAACAATATTTATTATGAAAAAAGAAACATAACAATTCAACAATAACATTGTTTAATGATTATTCCGGGGCGTATGATTATCGACACGCATTTTTATAACCTGAAAATAAAATAATATTTTTGTTAACAAAAGTAAACAAAACAGCATTTTTTATTAACAAAAAAACTCGCCTACAAAAACGCCTGATAATTATGCACCAACCCAATAATTCCAGAAAACGGGAGAAAGTCTTTAGATTTAATTCCAGAAAATATGTATAAACAAACAGCAAAAAATGTCCGTCTGAATTTCTGGGATGAGTAGTCATTAATTATGTTCTCTTATTGTCTTCTCTCCGTAATAAATACATTTTTCTCATATTCTTTAACCATTATCAATCCATGCAGGTCGACCGTAGGCAGAATCTTCCAGCCAATGCAAACGATCCTTTCTTTAGCTGTATAATATGTACTACGTCAGAGCTACTTACAATTTTGAATTCAGGGTTACTTTCTCCTAGACACCCAAGTCTATAGAACCCAGTCTCTACTGCTGGGGAGAAGAAAAGGATTCATACCTTTCCCAATTAGAACGTACCGTATTTGATGGCATATAAGACGCACGTGTGTATAAAACACACTCCGATTTCCGCAGGGCAGATCAAGAAAAAATCAGTAATTAGTAAAATTATAAGTAAATGGTACAGCCTAGGCTATATTTATGAGGTATTATTTTGGTTAAACAAGCCATGATGACAAATAAACGAAAAATAATAGGAAAAAAAGAACACAAGCCGATAAAATCTTTATTGTCTCCCTTATATGATCCGGACAACCTGCGTCTTGTAAACGTCTTATTGGAATAAAAATTCTGATTGTATTTATACCAATGCAACCGGAAGTTATCGCAAGAAAAATATTAATGAAACAAATATACAGGGTGTCCATAAAGTCCGTGTGCACTTTAAAAGATTTATAGCTTTATTTGTATTTGCGATAGAAATAATTTCTAAAAAGGATTAGAAAGAAGTAAATCTATATTTTTAAGGTTTTATTGAAATTTTATTCAAGTTTCCACATGTCCTCCATCATTAGCGATACAAACGGTAATACGATTTTGCAGTTCACGGAAAACATTTGCCAACTGATTTACAGTAATGCCTGAAATCACATTAGTTATTTTAGCTATACTTAAAACTAGGTACATTAAACTTTATAACATTTTTGACAGATTATTTCTATCGCAAATACAAATAAAGTTATAAATTTTTTAAAGTGCACACGAACTTTATGGACACCCTGTATTTTACAAATATATAATTGGAATTTATTGCATATAATTTTAGCGAAATATATTATATTAAACGTGACGAAATTAATATAATGAATATTATGAATGTTAACACTTTTAATCAGCTTAATAGCCTTTTAAATGATGACAATAAGTAGATGAATGTTAATCTAAAGTCTAAGCTGATAAGGGTTGCCAGGTAGATAATTTCGGCCGGCAACTGCGAATTTTAAACCTACATATGACATATAAGACGCAAGGGAATTTTAAAAGATATTTTAGTAAAAATAGTGCCGTCAAATACGGTAAGTGAATGCAATGAATCCGACTGGAATTCGAACTCAGCTCCCCGATTCCACAATCCGAGCCGCTATCCATTATCACTCCCAGACTGCTTCTCTCTAACGCGCATTAGCCCTTTGCATCTTAGTCGCTTTATTGCTTTACTTGGGGTGAAGTGATTAAAGAAATTACCTTAATCCCATCAGGACTATGATCCTCAAATTTGTTGCTGTTATCACGAAATTTCACGAAAGTTATGCGGTCAATCACCTAATGAAGGTCGGAGGTCACAGTGACCGAAACATTTTGATAAGAACAACAACAACAACAACAATGCCGAGAACAATAAATAAAAAAAATGTGTCTTTAAAATAAAAAAAAATGTTTAAAAATATTCATTTTATGAGAAATCAGACAAAAAAAAATGTAGGTTCGGGAAACATTAAAATTTAAATTCTGACTTAACCCCCCCCCCCCCCAATCACTTTGACCCTCCCCTCAACTTTTGTTTTTGTATAATGGCTCCGTACCTGTGTAGTAAGTACGCACCCATGCACAGGAATATGCCAATCTGTATTCGGACACATAGTGTATAAGGACGAAACACGTACGTTTAAAAAGAACTTATTCTTGAGTGTCAATAGTATTCTTGATATGCACCCAGTTGAATATCCGCCCACACGATAGAAAATATATCAACACACATATGTATAGCAACGAATCAATAAAGCACTCGACAGAAATATCGATATGTAGACGGTTACAAACAAAAGCATTCACAAAAGTCAATACAAGAAGAGAAACAAGTCAAAACAAACATATATAATATATAATGAAATCGCATACATCCGCTCGGAATGTTTTTTTTATTACTTGTCACTAACATGACTGTTACTGCTGCCATTCACTTATTCAACTCGTGTCATTTTTCAGCACTGAAAAATTAAATGTCTCTTGCAAGCATTACGGACAGAACAGAGATAAAAAGAAAATTATCTAATGTAAATGCATTTAGTATAATTGAAAAAGAATCACTAAAAATCGGGGATTGTCAGCGGTCAAGAATCAATACCAGCATCTATCTTCTTCTATAATAATAAAAATATATATAAAACTCACTGTGTGTGTGTATGTGTGTGTGTGTGTTCGCGAACTACTCGAGAACCATAAGGCATATTTCCACCAAATTTGGAACGTAGATTGTACTCGATACTGGGTATGTCTAGGCAAAAACATTAGTCATTTTTCCAAAATCAATAACCGATAATCGATAAATATAATGTTTAAATGGGAATTTCCATTAGTTTGGTTGTTTTTAAACTTTCAGACTTGAAGTCTAAACCCGTAGGCCGTTTTTAATGAAACTTGATAAGTGTATGCAACTTACTGTCACGCTTATTATACGCTATATTGATTTTCCTTTCTCTCGACACTGGGACCCCCAAGGTGCCACAAAGGGACCCCGAAATATTCAAATTGCTTCGATTTTGATAAAATTTTGCATGTTTGTTACGCTCTTACAATGAGATAGAAAATGCATGAGGGGACCCCCAGGATGACCCTATAAACCCCTTGATGCCTCAATTGCTTTTCAAGTGTATTTTGTAGCAGTATTTTTAAAAATATATTTATAGTATCTTCTGTGCTTCTGTAAATAACAACTTTCTCCTGTTATAAATGTTTTCACACTTCATGTCATTATAATTCTTCGCCATATATATAAGGGGCACTAAAGAAAAATCTTCTTTATTTTAACTTTACAGATTGAATGATATTCGTGATCTTTTTTTGAATAAACCCAGGCAACGCCGGGTAATGCTGCTAGTTATAAATAAAATCGTACAGGTACTTAGAATAATCAATAAAAAAATATTAGTAATCAGCCATGAGAATAAAACGAGTGCACTGAATGGTTAAAGAAAGGACCAATCACCTGTGACGCTGGCAATATAAAGCCAAATCTTTTTTTCTGGCACTCATGGAGCCCGAAACAAAACTTTTTCACCACAAGCCCCGTTCAGTGACATCTGGTTACGGAAGAACTAAGCCGGCAACCTTAAGAGAAATGACTACTACCTATCTCTCTCCGGATTACTTCGGGAGTGTGCTGGTCGAACTCTCTGCTTCCGGGCAGAGAGGATCCCCAGAAGAGGCTATGCCGAAGGGCAGAGTCTCGTCCCAGGAGACAGCTACCCGACCCCGTTTTTTTTACGAGGTCTACAGGGACTTTTTAACCGAGCGTACGGGTTCGGATACCCAACAATAAACTTGGCCTTGTGCCACATCTGACCGCGTGGGGCAGTTAGTAAATATCTCATGGAGCCCGAAACAAAACTTCTTCATCACAAGTGACATCTGGTTACGGAAGAACGAAGCCAGTAACCTTAACAGAAATGACAACTACCTAAAGAAACTAGACAAGGACAGATATGAGGACCTCTTCTTCAATAAGGACGGTTGACAAGTTATCCAGACGTCTTTTCTTTGAAGCTAATCCACAGACACATATTGGCGGTAAACATTTATTTTTCTTTATTTCTATTTGGATATGGAATATATCTAAATATTTGAGGTTGTATTTCTTTCTCTTTAAAAGCTGTCACTCATTTCCCTTGAGCGCACATGACTTCATTAACTTGTGTCTCTAACCTGAGGTATTATCCTGGATATAATTATCACAGTAGGTTTATTTTTTAATAATGTAACTTTATGTCTAATGATATTATTATTATTATTAATATTATAATATAGTATAGGTGTACTGGTAATTTACGGTGGCAGGGTTACATTATCCTACTGCATACTTAGTTTTTGTATATAAAACTTCCGATATGCATTCAATATCTTTCGTACGAGTTTCCTTGATCTCATCTCCAATTGGTTAAATACCAGGGTAGATTAAACCTTATCTTTGGATGAAAACGAGTCTAAGAGAAGGAAAACTCTTTATGCGAAATCATGGAGAACATTACGGGAAACCACTCCCTTATCTTTCTCAACATGGTATGGCAATTCACAGATAATAAGAGAAAGGGAGATGTGAAGCGCCATGATCGCATATGTCTCAGGGGTAACAAAGAATTTCAACAGAATTATATTAGTATAAGTTTAGGATAGATATATTATCTGACACCAGTATGGCTGATGTTAACCTCCAAGAAAGCAAATTATAGCACCTTTTTGGTACCGCGTTTTCTACTGACATGAAAGACAATTATTCTCACCAGAATCCATCTCGCACATTTACAAATCTACTCTTCGCTCGTGCAGAAGATCTTGCTGCCATATCTGGTCAGCCAACTGAATATCTCGAGATTCTCGAAAACATCCAAAGAAGCGTCCTAAACCGAGCATCTCGATGTCAATCAACTTCCCTACCGCCGTGACGTTGTTTCCCTGTCTTTTCTATAAATATTTTCATGGCTGTTGGTCACATGAGATTTCCTACTTGATATATATGCCGCGTGAATTTAAGCGTGCTATTATCTTAGCTACTAGGTATCACCATTTTACTGCTGAACTAACTACATGAAACCGTAAGTTCTATTCAAATAGTTTCTTCTTTTTTTTGGCACTTCTCACCTATAGAAATATCTTCCAATTTCTTGCTTCCCTGCTGCTGGCAATTTTGAAAAAATTAAAGGTAATGTCAATCGCCATCTTCTGTCTTTCAGAAATCTGTTCTTTTGTCATCCTCTTTCCTAACCAAAGTCTTCACATTACCTTTCATTCCCGTTAAGGTCGTGTGTCTTAGTGGCATTATTGCCTTGCTTGTGGTGAAATAAATAAATCACATATATGTTGGCTAATGTTTAGCCATACATTGTAGTGTTTGAATAAATATCAAACAACCAGATTAGCTCAAATTTTATATAAGGCTTATAGTATTTAGAGTGCGAATAATTGTAGCCTATGACGTCTGGATAAATATCAGTTTACCTTAACTTGGCCTCTCCGTCCCGGGAGATATTTTATTATTACATTATCAGCTGTTTATCTACTCTGCTCTCAAAATCTATATAAATCTTTTCATAAAATCAGGACCAATAAACTCTTAAAAGGTTTCCTGTGAAAATCGATATATTCAGTGCCTAATTCTGAAATAAGTGCAGCGTCAAGTTTTGCCGACATCAAATAATATTTCAAACTGTGGATAAGAATATTGATATATCTTTGATGCTCAATTATTTTGACCGTTTCCTAAACAAGGTTAAGCCTAACCTAATTAACCTTATCGATACGGACTTACCGTCCTTATTGATGCAAATCCCAGCAGAAAGTGACGAATGAAACCCACCACAGCTTCTTATTTTGTTAACTGTACCGAATGCTGGCGGCTGCAACAACTAACGGCGCACAAATTGAACTCGGCGCGTCACTCGGCGCGTCACTCGGCGCGTCACTCGGCGCGTCACTCGGCGTGTCACTCGGCGCGTCACTCGGCGCGTCACGTTCAATTTCCTGTCTTGTCTGTTGCATTCACTTTTTCCTCAAAAGACCGTGAGAAGGCATAAACTCATCTGTCTATCTACAAGCTAAGGGTTAAACAACTGGGTAGACTTGGTAGGCAGTACTAATTCAAATTCAAAACCGGTGAGAACAGGAAACCACACCATTATTAGTATCTTTCTATATTTCTGAGATGAGGTGTTATGTACACTATTTACATTATTCGGACTATTATCCTCATCTTTGTCGCCATATTTATCGCAACGTTTCGGCCGTTTTACGCGCCGGCATTCTTCAGTATCTGTCTATATTTCTGAGATGAAGTATTATGTACACTATTTACATTATTCAGACTATTGTCCTCATCTTTGTCGTCATATTTATCACAACATTTCGGCCGTGGTACGCTCCGGCCTTCTTCAGGTGGTTGGAATGTCGAACTGAACCTTTTAGACATGGCGCGTGGAACTAGAACAGTCTACCTTAGCGAGCGAAATAAAGGGTTCAGTTCGACATTACAACCACCTGAAGAAGGCCGGAGCGTACAATGGCCGAAACGCTGTGACAAATATGGCAACAAAGATGAGGACAATAGTCCGAATAATGTAAATAGTGCACACCATTTTCAGCTTCATGAAGTAATGGCAATTTATAGATGGTAAGGAAATGAAATCTGTGGAGAGCCATGAGCATCCACGTCCTGAAGGGCCATCAAATAAAAATACCTATTTTAAAGCGACATACTGTAATTGATATAGGTAATAACGTTAAACTCAAACAAACCAGAACGTAATTTTAAATATTTGGGAAGTGTTCTAAAAATGTGACACAGAAATCCGAAGTTACTTTGGAATCGCGAAAGATGCCTTCCAAAAGCCAAGCTACGTATTAAGAAACAGAAACATTTAATTACAAACAAAGAAAAGAGTACTAAACCGTTGTTTAGTGATTGTTGGACAATATTCACACAGATGAAGAAGATACTTGAGACTATAGATATGTGCCTCCACAGAAGGATGCTGAGAATGACATGGACGAAACATGAGTTACGAGGAAGTTTTATGGAAAATGTAACAAAAAACGGTTATACTTATAATCAGAAAGAGATAATTTAAATTTTTAGCACATATAAGGAAAGAGTGTTTGGAGAATTTGACACTCACAGGACATACGGAAGGTAAAAGGGACAGAGGAAAGGATCAGAACAAGGATTGGGGAAGAAAAGATTAAAGATTAAACTTACTGAGAGCTAGAAAGGATAAGAAGTTGTGGCGAGCCATATTCGCCTATGTCATGAAGAGATACTGCTCATAGAAGAAGAGGAATGATATCTAGCCTTATTTTGCCGTTTAGAATAAATAAAAGAAATGATTGGTTGTACGAACTGGAAGTTAATAATAATGAATAGAAATGACACATTGTAAAGCAGCGACTACGATAGACATATTGTGAGCAAGCAGCCGACATTCAATGAAACATTTTTATCTAAGCATTTACAAGACAAGCAGTTACATGATCGTTACATGAAGCTTACAAAGGGTTTGGACAAGGAAATCATTCAGAGCTACCGTTTAGCGCCTTTCCTACGGCCTACTATAACTGCTTTCTCTCTATTGATCTTACTGACTAATCATACAAGCCACTACTTGTCTCTATATTCATTACACCAGAGAATGTGAACCGGTTCTAATGCTTTACACAATACTATGAAGAAGAGATGTTTATTGATCGCCGGAAAAAAATGTCTTTTTCGCATTCTCTCGATACTTTGGAGGTAATGGTAGTATTTTTACAGCCGAGATATTTACAATGTCAGATATGTAGTATTTATATAATATAAGAAGTATTATGTATATAATATTACATATATATTATATAATGTATAATAATAATAAACGATCTTTCTTATTGAATCAAACGCTGTGTAGCGGATTTTGATATCATAATAATAATATTATTATAATATATTATATTAAGGCTATGTCAACTTTGAGATTTCGGTTTATTTTAAGATTTAAGCTTATTTTAAGCTTTAGCTTTTATTCTTACTGTTTTCGTGTATAATATAATTCGTATATAATATAATCGTGTATAATATTATATATATATATATATATATATATATATATATATATATATATATATATATATATATATATATGTGTGTGTGTGTATGTATAATTATTTATTCGAAAAGTATAACATAAATATGTTATAAAATCACTACAAAAATAGCCATTTTCTTTCAGCACTTCTGGTGTTTTATCAAGTGATGATGTTGAAATTCAACATCATCACTTGATAAAACACCAGAAGTGCTGAAACAAAATGGCTATTTTTGTAGTGATTTTATAACATATTTATGTTATAATTTTCGAGTAAATAATTGTATTTGCTCTACTCTGTATTGAACACTCTGTTGTGAATAGTATTTGTTGGTTATTGGAATTTATTCTGTATACACCAATCCTATACTCTCTCTCTCTCTCTCTCTCTCTCTCTCTATATATATATATATATATATATATATATTATATATATGTATATTTTATAATATATTTTTTTACTCTGTATATAATAGAATAATATATTATAATATTATAGTATATTAACAATATTAAATATATTAATGATATTATTAAATAATGTAACATATATTATGTATACATTACGTATTTTATATATATTATTATGATATATATTATTATAATATAATATATATATATTATATGTATTAAATATATTATAATATTACTATAAAATAATATTATATACATATATATATATACACACATACATACATAGATATATATATATATATTATACATATGTAAATTTTTATTTTTGTAATATAATATTTTACTCTATATATAATAGAATAATATATTATAATAGTATATTATATTAGCAATATTAAATATATTAATATTATTAAATAATATAACATATATTATGTATACATTATATATTTTATATATATTATCATGATATATATTATTATAACATAATATATATATATTATATTTATTAAATATATTATAATATTACTATAAAATAATATTATCTATCTATCTATCTATCTATCTATCTATCTATCTATATATATATATATATATATATGTATATATATATATATATATATATATATATATATATATATATATATATATATATATATATACATAAGCTATCTGGATTGTTAAATATTCAGAGATAATTAAATATAAGTCTCTTTGAAAGGGTTAAAAGACGAGAGAAAATATGACTCCGAAATCCGAAGGGACATTCGAATAGTAAAAGATTCTGTCGAAAAACTAAACAAATATTAAGAAACAGGAAATAAGTGCTGAATTGGATTATAATATCTATATAATAAGACAATATAATATCAATTAGTATATAATATCAATATTATAAGACATAATATAATATCAATTGCTATGTAATATAATTCCCCTGTATGGCAGTGAGATTTGGACAGTTGTTTCACAGTGGCAAGAGAGACTTGAAACGACAGAAATGTTGTTCTACAGAAGGATATTGGGAATACTATGGACGGACTATATGAGCAATGAGGAAACTTAAAATAAATGTAAATAAAAATCATACTTAATATTTAGTATCAGAAAGAAATAGTTGCAATTTTGGGAAGGTGTAATGAGAAAAGAAGGTCTGGAGAATTTAACACTCACAGGATACAATGAAGACAAGATGGGTAGAAGGAAACAACGAGTAACCTACTTAATGAGCTTGTTTAAATGGATGACAGGTCAGGGCCTTGGAGAGACAGTAAAAAGTCAAACATTGCTAAAAGATACTGAATGGTCACGGTACAGAAATGACGTTTACGATGTCGAATAATACGTAAAATAACACGTTTAAATAAAAGTAAGTATTTCGACAAGTAAATCGTGTATCTGAGTTAAACATCTTGCGTATAAATTCATGTTAATTGTAAATATTGAAAATATCTATTGATGCATCTTCAAATATTTCAGTTTTATTTTATTGATTGTTCGGGTGGCTGGTGCAGAGAATGGAGGAATGCTTCGCAAATGTTAACAATAAAACATTTAGTACATTTGCAGAATAAACATCTTTTCTGCTTTCCTTTTTACGATGTCTGTCTGCAATAATGTTTATGAAGAAGGCTTTTAAAATGGTACTTGTTGCATTTAAGTATCGACTAAAGATGTTTCGATAAAGGATGATAACATTCACAAATTGTAGACTATTAAATTATTTTATCAACTGGCGAATGTTTGCTTGCCTATATGCGTTTTATGGAACCCGGAGGACGAAATTATTTGGGCATGTTATAACTTGACTTGAAGTGCGGGTACTGTGTCGGTTAACGACTCGAAGATAGAAACTGGCGAGTTGTGTTCGAATTCCGGTCGGGTTTGTTATGTTCACTTTCGAAAAAAAAATACCCTGACGCGTCATTTTGGCGATGAATAATTTTCCATAATTGGATACGAGGCTCATTCAAACGCTATGAAAGTTCGCCACAGATCAATTTAGGATCACATCTGCACAGAGATACAACTTTTACAAAGCATTGCATAAACTGAAATAATCTGTATAGACTTCGCACTAATACCCTTGGGAAAAGCAAGAATACAAATAAATGATTTCACTGATATCGAAAAACTCTTCACAGAGATACAACTTTTGCGTAGCATTGCATAACACTGAAGTACTCTAAATGTAGATGTGAAGGGTGCTGAAAAATTTCCTACCCACTTCCTGAAATTCGATTAAAAGTGCCAGGATGAGAATTTTTTTGAGTTCCTTCTTGGTCAAGCCGAAAAGTTTTCAGGGCCATTCTTAATCGTTATAATTATTTATTTCTAAATTTTTATCTCAGTGGATGTCCCGGTGGATCAATGGTTAGAAACCCAGAAAATGGAATCGGTAAACTGAAATAATCTGTATAGACTTCGCAATAATGCCCTTGGGAAAAGCAAGAATACGAATAAATGATTTCACTGATATCGAAAAACTCTTCACAGAGATTTCACATATAGTAATTGTTTAAATTGATAGAATAACATGGAAAAAAGAATTTTCCCCAGAATTTTTTAAATTTTAGCTTTTATATTTATTTATTTTTCTATTTTTACCAAATTTTATAAAAGTAAAAAAAAAAAAAAAGAACTATATTTCTGGAATCACCGTTCCTTGCAGAATCAACATTATTAGACCAATTGATTGTCATGTTAATTTTAAGCAATGTATACAAAATAAGCAAACAAATTACATTCCGTTATCGCGGATCGAACCCATAACTTTTTGCCGTTATGCTGTGGAGATTCCAACCACATGGCAAACAATCTACATATCTTGTTAGAACTTTTTCGATGTCGAAATCTGCTAACAGATTTTCGTTCCACGATCTGCAAACAAAGTAATTTAAGCAATTAATGTATTTTTCAGACAACAAAAAAGAGCCCTTTGACAAGAGGTACATATTCCGCATTAAGACTTTCGATGTTTTAGGCCGGTAGACACTAATTTCACTGTTTGTAAATAAACAAATATTACTACTCAAAGATTTGTACCCATTAAAATAACGTTCATAGTGATACATGCATGCATACGAGAAAGCAACCGACAGACAGACAGTCAGGCAGACAGACAGGCAGACAGTCAGGCAGACAGACAAACAGATAGACAGACAGACAGGCAAATAGACAGACAGACATGACCTGAAAGATGTATACAGACTTTATGAAGAAAAGCAATGAAGGAGGCCACTTTGTACGCTTAAGAAATCCCTTTTTAACTGATCATAATACGTAATCATCTACTTGAAGCATTTGATTAACTTTCGTAAAATAATAACAGATTTTATTGAAAATAGGGGAAAACATATTTGGAAACCCTCTGTACATATCAACAAAGCTACATTTTTAAACATACACACACACGCGCGTGCTCATATTTCCCTCTCTCTCTCTCTCTCTCTCTCTCCATATATATATATATATATATATATATATATATATGGGATAATTCCCCATGTATAATACTCCTTCGTCTAATATGTACCCCTAAAATTGTGCTGAAAGTGCGAAAAATGTGTCTACTCACGTATAATACGCACCCCTTGTTTGGTAATCAAACCCCATAAATTGTACTTTTCCAATTCCACTACGGCCAGTATTTTCTGCTCGGATTAAAAAAATGGTTTTAAATTTAGAATAACGAAATTGTTGTATGTTTGTGGTGAGTAGTCATTTCGCAACTGAAATCGACCTATGAAACGGCAATTTTTTAAAGATTTTTTGTAGCTGTGCATAATACGCACCCTTAATTTTGCTTATTATATTTTTAGGGAGAATTGCGTATTATACATGGGGAATTACGGTATATATATATATATATATATATATATATATATATATATATATATATATATATATATATATATATATGTATGTATATATATATATATCTATATCATCACTTGACAAGACACAAGAAGTGTTGAAACAAAATGGCTACTTTTGTCGTGATTTTATAACATATTTATGTTGTAATATTCAAATAAATAATTATATATATATATATATATATAAATAAATTGTAGTACTCGTTGGGGAAAACCTCGGATAACTCAACTTGCAGTAGAACAGATCGGTACCCGAGGAAAAATGGGGAATAAAAAAAGAAAGAACCAAGAACATTAAACCAAGGCGAAAACAATCGACCAGTGTTCAAGCTCCAAGTCCAAAGAAAAAAAAAACAAATCGAGTGAAAAGACAACTACGTAAAATGCTCAAGACACTAAGTAGAGCAAACTTAAGATAATCCTAAAGAGCCAGGCAAACCTACTCTGGTTTCACCTAAACGGATTGTCAGGCTAATTCCAGGTGAAAAGGGAAATAATGGAATAGAATTTATAGCTAAAACCAAATAACCATGATCACGTGACAAAAAATATGTATAGAAGATCAAACAAGAACCCCATTTTGAAATGGGAAATATTAAAAAAAATGTTATAAATATAAGGCAAGTGATAAGTTCTGTTCTCTATGTATGGAGGCAAAACTAGCTATTGCTAGCTATAAAGAACCTAAAAATTTATTCAATCTAAAATCGGAAATTCCTAGGATGTGTAGATATTTTTATTCTTTGTTTAATAAAGCACATCCCCCCCACGTTGTTTGGCTTTTATATTTTTTTAGTCACGTGGTCATGGTTATTTTTGGTTTTAGCTATAAATTCTGTTCCATTAGGTAGGTTTGCCTGGCTCTTTAAGGATTATCTTTGATTACAGTGGTGAAGGTTTCGTGCAGGACCATCCACACTTTTTGAAGGGCCGAATACAGAGACAAGGTGCACTACGTGCCACAGGGTCTCTAAACTACCCTCCGCAAGTTTTGAATTCAGAGTTGTCCTTCTCCTAGACCAGTTGCCATCCAAGGCTATAGAACCCAGTCTATTCTGCTATTTAGCCATAGCTGGAGGGAGAAGAAGCGGATTCGCACCATTCTAATAATAATAATAATAATATATATATATATATATATATATATATATATATATATATATATATATATATATATGTATTTGTGTATTTAGGCAGCATTCCTTCTTTCATGCACATTTCATTAAAAAGGACTGACAAGGTGCTTTTATTTAGTTTTTTATGCAATTTCTCATGCGATCTAATAATATTTTTCTTTTCGGATGAGAAGTTATATAAAAACTGTCCGAATGTTCTTTTCATCCGAGCGCTTTCGGCTATACATTTAGCCATTTTCAAGGATTATATTTTAACTGTTAGAACTAGAAATAATATGTTGACCGTGTATTGAAACAAAAAAATGAAACATTTTATTAAACATACATATAACAAACTATTTCTAATTCTTACAGTTAAAATATAATCCTTGAAAATATAATTTATCATCCGAAAAGAAAAACATTATAAGATCGCATGAGAAATTGCATAAAACTAATTAAAAGCATCTTGTCAGTCGTTTTTAATGAAATGTGTATATATATATATATATATATATATATATATATATATATATATATATATATATATATATATATATATATATATCTGCAAACAAGTTTAATTAAAAACCACAAACAAGATCTCTCCATTCAACTTTTTCTTATGTTTTCCCAATTTGGGGATTGAAGTTGTGTATTCGGCATCATCGACTCAGTGACAATAACTGATTAAAAATATGTTTCCTTCGCTACACAGGAATTACCATGTTTCAAAAACCGAAGCTAAAAACTTCAAATTTAATTATATAATTAAATTAAAAGCATTAAAGCGAAATGAAACAGAACTAATGTTTTAATTTAATTATATAATTAATTTGAAGCTTTTAGCTTCGGTTTTTGAAAAATTGTAATTCCCGTGTAGCGAAGGAACCATATTTTTAAATGAGTTATTGAGCACTATTTTGTAAAAATAAAAATATCAATAAGAACACCGGATTATATATTTTACTGTTCTTTCTTTTTTTAATATATATATATATATATATATATATATATATATATATATATATATATATATATATATATATATATATATAATCGGAGGATAATGCCAATCTGAGGATAGTGCAGGACGATTGCATCTAGCATGAAACAGACTGTCGCCTCTAAGTTTTGACTTCTATGTTCGCTCTGTCTCTGATATTGAGCACTTTATCCCATAAATATAGCACACTTTAAGACTATATTCCTCATATATGTATATATATATATATATATATATATATATATATATATATATATATATATATATATGTGTGTATGTGTGTGTGTGTATGTGTTTCTGTGTGTGTGTGTGTGTGTGCGTGTGTGTGTGTGTGTATACCGAATAGTGGTTATCGCCGCGAGAAGTCATGTCGCCGTGCCAAATTCAAATTCCGGCCGTTCGTATACCAAATCTTTTTTTGACCCGATGTGTCGAGTAGAAAAGAAAGCAAGAAACTATCAAATATGGCGGCACAAATTACAACAATTCCCGCCATCGCGTCATTGTTATTGATAAAAAGATGTGTCCAAGTATCCAGAAATATACAAATCTTGTATCCTTGCATGCCAAAATAGTTTTACACTGGTTTCTTAATGAACTTAGCAAATAGATCAGTCCTCGGTAGGAGATCGGCAGATCATCTCTCTGTAATCTTTTTACCGCTTCGTGTTTTCTTGACGCCAGAGGTTGTTACATTTGATAAATGTCTGAACATTTCGTTATAATTTTGGAGCAGCCGTTCTGGAATTCTTCAGAGATTGGAATGAATTTAACAAAACATGGCAAACAGCGATTTTCCTGAATTGCTTAATGAGGTTAATTTACAGAGTAGCTGTGTTGTTGTTTTTTTAATCATGACCGTGGAATTGACAAGAACGAAAGAAAATAACCCGATGACTGCTTTTTGCGATTCAAAGCAAATCAGCTGGATACATAAAACACGAATTGATGTATATTATCCTTGTTTATCCAACGAGACAGAACGCTGCCTGATGCACGTAAGGTATGCTAACCTAAACTTAATTTAATCATTAAAAATTGGAACAATCAGTCTTCATACACCCGTCCCTAGAAGAATTGTCTAAATTACATCACTCTTGGGGTTCCGCTCTCTGTCCTCCACAATTAGGCTGGACGATTTTAAACATAAATAACTAACTGACGATCCTACTCACATTTTTGTTACGCTTAAGCAAAAACAAAAACAAAAAATACCCCATCCCCGCAAACGAAGGAATATAGTGTGGTGTTCGAATTCCTGTCGAATTCATTGGGAAAGGAATAAACTCATTTCCCCTCCAGCAATGGGTTAAATAGTAGAAATTTCAAGTGGAAAAAATGTTAATATAATATTCCCTCGCAAAAAACAAGATATTTTAAAAATACAAATTATGTTTCGACTTTAAATCACCCACAAACTGTTATTAAGTCATAAGAATATAAAAGCAGTCAATATCTCTTCGGAACATAGGCGACCATGGACCTCCACAAGTTCATTTTTATTATCTGTAAATAAACATACGTTCTTGGGAAAGATTGTTAAGTGGCTTCTGTTCCCTTCTTCACGGTTTTAGACAAATATTAGTGATATTTCATAGTGTTTGAGTGTCAATCTGAGGATAGTGCAGGGAATTAGAGTTGGATGAATCTAATGGTGATTACGAAGATGTTTGGAGTGATGTTATGCCTCCATTCATCTTCCCGCATGGCCACAGACTCAACACTGAGGCCTATATCAAATGCATTGAGGAGGTAGTGCTGCCCTATGTCAAGAGGGTGGCTGCTGGAAACACGATGTCTGGTGGCCAGACTCTGCACCATGCCACGCAAGCAGGAGGACCCAGTCATGGCTGTCAGACAATTTCTGTGACCACATCACTCCTTACATCTGGCCACCTAACTCCTCAGACTTGCAACCCCCTTGATTATTATGTGCGAGGCGCAGATCAATAAAACTCCTTGTAACACAAAGGATGAACTGAAGGCAAGGACAATGGCAGCAAGGAGGCTGTTCAAAAGAGTTGCAGGAGATTCCAAGGTCGTCTAGAGGCCGTGGTTGAAGCCAATGGCGATTTTATTGAATAAATTTACTCTTTAGTATTTCAAGATATTTTTGTGTAATTTCGCTAAATATATTTGTTAAAAGTAGTGTTATTTTCATTTTTGCATAAATTAGAAGACAATTAATTTATCCATCGCACTTTGTAAATGTTTACGTATGTAGTTCCTAAAGCTTCTTAAAAACCGTAGGTGATTCCTATGACTCATAAAGATGCTTAGAACACCACAAAGAATTCATAATCCATCGAAGTGGGTATATCTAGGGCAAGATAACCTGACGGAGCCTGTCCCTCTTCAGGGCTATTTCGAATTCAGAGTGGCCCTTATATTAGATTGTTACGGAGGCCAGCCTGCCATGCTATTTAATCCGTGACTGGAGGAAGATGGATTCATACTTTTCCAAGGCATTAGTGCGGAATGAACAAATAAAATTTGGTCAACATTGGAATTCAGGACTCTGATTCAATTGTCCTCAACGAGAAATGGCACGCTATCCACATATTCCACAGGTCAGTGTTTAAATGTAAGCATACTTTTTAAAAAATCATTTCATCCCAAGCAAGGAGGGAATGCCACTAGTACGCAGGGGGTTACAGAGAAAAAATGGGTATAAGGAGGATTGAGGATAGGTTAAAAGATGATCGGAGTTCAAGTCAACAGAAGATGGCGGTTGACGATGCATTTAAAGTTTTGAAGATTATAGTCATCAGAGAAGCAAGTAAGCGGAAGGGAGTTCAGCAGTTTTGAAGTGCGAGAAAAGAAATTGTTGGAGTAGAACTGGCGGTAACGTTTAACTATTTCAACAGTAAAAGGGTGAGCCCTTGGTGCCTATCTAATAACACGCTTAAATTCATGTAATCAGGGCACCAGGGAAAAAGCACGTCAGAGCAATTATGAAGATGTTTGTAGAAAAGACAGAGGGAAGCCACATCAAATCTGTGAGAAAGTGACTGAAGTCAGAATCGATTACATTGCAGATCCTTCTTTGGATTTTGTCAAGAACCTGCAAAGGCACCAGACCAAATATAAGAACGGTATTCAATGCACGGACGAATTGTAGATTTGTAAATGTGCAAGATGGATTCTGACGAGAAAAGCATTCTGGCACGACACAGTGAACCAACTTTGCTCGCAGTAGATTCAGCTATTGATTCAATGTAGCTGTTCCACTTCAAGGCAGTTGAAAATGTGTGACCAATAAGGCGCAGTGAGATGATTTCCTGGAGACGAGCATCAACCATGCTGATGGCAGGGAGCGAAGTTTCTCTATGGTGGTTAAATGAGAGCAGTTTAGTTTTGGGGGCCTTAACATTTACAAGCCATTTCCTTCCCCAGCTAACCAGTGGTTGTAGGTCCTTTTCATGAACAAAGGTCAGGTTAACTTTATCGGATCTGACGCATTTGCTATTGAGACATGCCTAAAGGGTAGCGTCAATGGATAAACACCCACTTGGGAACTGATGACACCAGGAAGATCATTGATGAAGATCAGAAACAGCTTAGGACCCAGTATAGAGTATTGGGGTACACCAGCAGTCTTGTGAAAGGATCTGGTAGCGAGCTCGATTTGATAGGAATGATTGGATTAAATCAAACAATTGTCTTGTAATATCGTAGCCCTGAAGCTTACGTGCCAAACGCTATCAAATGCCTTTTAAATATCTAGACTCACAGCATGATCGTCACAAGATCTTGATATACATATTCAGTTATTGTCGTAAGCAAATAAGCGGTAGACCGAGCAAAATGGAACCATATTCTTTGTCAGAGAGTAGGACGTGTGAGGTAAGATGCTTAACCACTTCAGCATTGATTAAAACCTCGAATACTTTGCCGGAAAGCGGTAGGAGACCAATAGGGTGATAATTAGATGGGTCAGAAGGTTATCTAGGGAATACGGAGGAGGCCTTCCAACAATCTGAAAAGCAGGAAGCAGCGAGGCAAAAAGAGTTTGGAGAGAACTGGAGCCAATTATTCCTGAGCACATTTCTTTAGGACAGCGGCTGGCATCCCGTCACCTCCACTTGCCTTATCGGAGTCTAATTTAGGAATGATGTCCAAGACCAGTGACGGAGTTATGCGAATATCACTCAGTATAACCAGTTCTCCTGGGGGAATCAGACGTGGGTACTCCAGATGAGTCAATTCCACCTTATCTGCTGCAGAAATCATGACTTCGAATTGATTGAATAGGGGAGGGATTTTTGTTCAGCACACTCTTGCAGAACCGCAAATAATCTCTAGAATCGAACTTGCGAGACGTTGTTTCATTCTGTCAGCAAAGAGTAACTTGGATTCATTACGGACACTCTTGCATTCATTACGAGCAGAAACAAAAAGACATCTGTTGCAATCAGACGCATTGCTCTGGTACAGCTGGAAGAAGTGATTCCTGTGGGCTATAGCAGCTGAACATGCAGGTGAGAACCAAGGAAATGAATGCGGTTTAACTTGGTATTTCCTTGCTGGAATGACAGCATTGACGCCGGTTTTCGCCCAGAAGGAGACCTCAGACACATTCTTTTGAACAGGATGATTAAAAAATTCCATGTGACGTCAAGAACGAAATCATGGAACGAGTCCCAATTTGATTGTTGATAACAGAAGGATATTTTGTTGCCAGGGGGTTATTAGCTGGTGGGGGAGCGGAAGGAGATATTTACTGACACTACCGCATAATCAGAGTTGCCAAGAGGGCAGAGCTGTGTAGTAGGACAAGAGTCAGAGATATAATTAAAAAAGAAATAAAAAAGAGAAGCGTTTCCGTTAGGATCTCTGGGGAAACGCGTAAGTAAATTTCTCGAAGTTTACTGTATGCTTCTAGCTCAGATGAAAAGAAAAAAAACATAATTTCGAATGCTTTTTTAAAGCAGGCAGATTTTCATTTGATGGGAAGGCTGTCATAGCCTATTCTCTCCACCCAATTTAAATTGGCCTTGGACCACACGCTATTAATGCACTCAAACGCACGCATGTAATAGTCACTTTTCTTTCTCATCGGAGCCAATGGTATTTCGAAGGTTGATTTTCAAGACAAAGATTAGCATTTTTTTTAGTTAAATTATATTTTCACTTTTTCTGCTCTGTGTGGTTAATCTTATTACTGGATTAATTGCATTGAAGAGGAAAGAGAATATGTTTAAAATATGTTTATCGTTTCTTTATTTTGTAAAAGAATCAGGAGGAAATTTTAAAATCATAATTAAAATTATGGCATCGACAAATTCCATAGACCTCAATAACTCTAATTTTCGAATCTGTCAAATTTGAAACGATTATTTTAGACACCAAAACAAAGATTGAGTGTTTTATTAAATTTATTGGATTTATTATAAAAACTGCAGTCTGAAGTTATGCAAAAACCAGAAAATCACTTTTTACTTCAATAATATGGTGACAATTCAACAGCAATTGATATAACAGAAAAATACCAAACATATATAATAAATCTTTGAATCCTTTACATTTTAATAGAGTGGTTCTTCTCAATAACAGCCAGCAATCTATTATTAATTGATTTCATTAAAATTTTTACTTCAGCAGGTCCAATTTCCGACATGGTGGTTTTAATTGTTTCCTGCCTGGCTGTCATATTTTTGCCATCTTTATATAATTTCATCTTCACAATTGAGCATAGATTTTCGATTGGATTCAGATCGGGACTTGATGGTAGCCGTTCCATTATCTTCTCACATTTCAACCTTCTACGGTCGAGAAATTCACGGATAACTTTTGGTAAATGAGAAAGAACATTGCCGTACATAAATACACACTTCACTTTGAAACTGAGAGGCTGGAACTTGTACCATTGAAAGAAAGTCTTGCCCATGGTATCACAATAATTAGCACACTTCAGTTTAACTCCTTCATCGATGTTGAATGGTTCAGTTATGGTTTGTTTGACAATTCCAGTCCATCTTATCACATTGCCGCCTCCTTGCTGCCTTCGTTTAGCCACGCGCACATCTCCATCGGATAAAATCTATCCTTTGCCTCATCTATCGGATCCATCGAGTGTCACTTAAGTTTCCTCCATGAAAGTTACATTAGAAAAGGTAATTTTCATGTATTTTTGGTCCAATTTTGACGCTTTAAAAAATTTGCTTCACTGAAGAGTTTGCCTTAGAGGTTTCCAGACAAATCCCATTTTGCGAAATATTTTAAACCCTTTGTCCTTAATTCCACCGCTTTCATCCTGTTTAAAGATCTGAGCACTGGTCAAAAGTGGTTGTTTTTCTATAACTTGCTTTAGTTTACTTTCCCCTGAAGGCGACAAGTTATCAAAGCCTTTTCCTCTATTTCTACTTCTCAATCTAGTTATCTTTTCTACAGCCTTCTTCATCGTTTGATGATCTCTGCGAAGCTCCTTTGATATATCCAGTCCGGACATTACCCAACTTTTACTTTGTTATTTTCTGTTTTTCAGCATTTGTTAAATCCTTTTTATTATCTACGTTTCAACATATGCAGAAAAAAAGAAAGAAAAAAAAGGTTTTATGATATTTCAGCAGCCGTAAACTATTATTAGTTTCATCTGCATAAGAACTTCAAACTGCAGTTTTTATTAAAAATCCAATAACTTTAATTAAACAGGCTGAATTGAAAAATGTAACGCTTTGTTTTCACGTCTAAATTACTCGTATAAAATTCGACAAATATCGTCCAAAGCTAATTCGAATTATTGAAGTTTATGTCATTTGCATAATAGCCTCATAGCGCCATATTTATTACAACGTTTCGGCCGTTGTACGCTCCGGCCTTCTTCCTTTATTTCGCTCACTGGTGTAGAGTGTTCTAGTTCCTCAACGACACATGGCATAGAAGATAAAGGTGTTGGTTAGATCCAGTGACAGGACCAAAAGAGTGTGAGTTCAATATTCGGTTAAGGCAGTGGAGAACTTTCACTGGAAATTAACAGGAGATAACTGACATCCATTAAACATGGCATTTCTAGTCTTCTTTTATGTACCGTTTCCATCGTGGACGTGGGTGATCACAGCTCTCCACGACTTCCTGTCCCTTGAAGCTCTAAACAACGTTTGTCCTCTTACCATCTCTTTTTGTCCCTGTATGTTATCCATTTTTCTTTTTTGTGTCCCGGGACTCTTCAAGAGGTAGGTGGTCAAAGTTCTCCACAACTTCCTGTCGCTCGTAACTAAAAGCAACGTTTATCCACTTACCATTTTCCTTTGTTCCTGCATATTTTGTTATCTTTATTCTCTTTCGGGACGTGGCGATCATGGCTCTCCACAACCTCTTGTCCCTTGTAGTTTTAGCAAGGTTTGTTTCCTTAACAACTCTCTTTGTCCCTGTATCATTTTCAGTGTTCTTTTTCTTTTATGTGCTGAGTTCTTTCAGACCATATTGTTCACAGCTCTCACAACTTCCTCTCCCTTGTAGCTCTAAGCAACGTTTCCTCTTACCATATTTTTTGTCCTTGTAATGTAATTGGCCCTGATCTGGCATCTCGTCTGCAGTCGCACTATCATAGACATGCCGTCGCCTCTCTCTGTCTTTTTTACAAATACTTTCACGGTAATTGCTCCGATGAACTGCTTTCGCTGGTTCCCAGGCTTCATGAATTCAAGCGTCCTACGAGGCTGGCATCCCGCTCTCACCCTTTCACTGTTGAAACTGTTAAATGTGTGAATCCTCTTCTCCCTCCACCTATGGGTAAATAACAGACTCGGTTCTATAGCCTTGGATCGCAACTGGTAGGAGAAGGACAACTCTGAATTCAAACCCGGAGTGGAGCCCCGAAGGCGGATGGACGGCACTTTGTGCTACCTTCCGGCAACTCCTGCAGCCGCGTTGGTACCAAACTGAATTGGTTTATCCTCTCCTTTGGACTCTGCTAGCAAGGCCGAGAGGGGGAACTAGACACCTGTCTGGGCTAAAAATGCGCATTAAAAAGAAATTGGCAGTTAATGAATTAAACTCATAAGTCACACTAACCATGGATCAAACTTCTGTTTAAAGGTAAGTTCACCACCATCAGTTCACCGTGGGGAAAATTGACCATGAGTTCATCTCTTGTTCATCTCAAGTTCATCATAAAAGGATAAAAATGAATGAAGTTTTTAATGGATTCTAATTTTAATGATCAACGTATCTAAATTATTTTTTAAATAAGCTAAAAGTAAATTATGACTGACAGTATGCATTTAATTTAATTATTTTAATAATTAAAACATGGGTTTCTAAATCGGATATTATACGCAATCCTTTCAAGTAGTCAGAGGTACAATTATCTTCGTTGTAATTTAGAACAAGTCTTCGAATTCGCCGAGCAGAAATAGCATAGACTTTCCGTCCCTTTTAAGCGCTTCCCCAGCCGTGTCCGTTTCAATTTTGACATCAGATAACCGTTGTTTCTTCTTAATTCTATCCAAAATTACTGATAAATAAAATTAGAACCAAGTAAAAAAAAATTGTTTAATTTTTATCTGAGGTCAGTTTTTCTCGTGGTGAACTTTTCTCATGGCGAGAAAACATCAGAATTCGTTCATTCACTTTATGATCAGTTCGAAAAATTCGTCTATGGTTAGATCAAAAACTCCTTTGTTTTCCGACAAATTAAGTCGACAAAGATGACTTAAAAAGACATCATTTTCTGGAACAATTTTGAACTACAAAATTTATTCAGTTCAATCAAACCTCAAGCGAAACCTCGAGACGTGCAGACGATCTGTCGCGACGGGTGTTCCAGATTAGCGAATGAATATGATTTCATTTAAAACAGACAAACACGTGAGTAAAAACAGTTGCTCAAAGTGACACTTTGAAAAGCAGCTTTGGAAAATAAACAGAATCAACTGGAAATATGAGAGATATCTGGTAAAAGCAGTAACGGCGTGAGAAATGTTTTTGCTAACGAGTTCAGCACTTTTCATACGTAGAATAAGAAACGGAAGTACACTGACGGCACTGATTGAGAAAAATTACTTTTGGCTTTTTTATAAAAATAAAACTGCGTAAATTATTAATTATAGCAAGGGAAAAAGGTTGAAGGGTTGTTGGCAAAATGACAATTACTTTTAAAAGCCGCCCACAGATATGTCATCTTTAGAACTGGAAAGAATAAACTTACTGGAAAGGAGTGATATCTATCTATCTATCTATCTATCTGATTTTTTTCAAAATCTATCTATCTATCTATCTGATTTTGTCCTATCTATCTATCTATCTATCTATCTATCTATCTATCTATCTATCTATCTATCTATCTATCACATTAAACAAATAAATAAACAAATTATTTATATAACGCAGTAAATTATATATATGCCATAGATAACAAAGATAACTTAGATTTCACAGCTGACTTAATTGTTCAGATAACCGATAATACTCAGATAATTTCGCACTTAAATTTCACATAAATAGATTACACAAACAATTACATGATCTATCATTTACATTACACATACAATTACACGGATTACGTAGATTTCGCAAATAATTGCACATATTACATAGATTACACGGACAACGGTAGACAGATTACGTAGATTACACAGATATTTACGTTGTTCATGTAAAGTGCCCAAATTATGCTTAAGATTCGTTACCTTAGAGAATGCGACCGTAACACAAAGCCTATTTGCAAATCTTAGCTCAGCCGAGCCCAAGTAAGTATTAGGATTCATATTGGCTAGAATTGAGTTTCATTTGGTTTGGCTTGGTTTGTTTTACAGCTGGGTTATTTAATGCTGCCAAGATTTTTATTGCTGGTAATATTTTTTCAAAAATGTATTGCTGGTAATAATTTTATTTTTATAACTTCATTGCTGGTATTAAAAACTATTTTTACACTTATAGTGTTTTGACCCCAGGTTAACTATTTGCCCATAGCTGGGCCCCTAACAGGTGCTACCACCCCAGGTCAGGGTGGACCTGGGAACACCAGCAATTAAAAGGTGATTCCATGCTCCTCAAAACCTGATCGAAGGCCTTGCTGCCAGATGTAGTTTATCGTCTTACCCAGGACGGCTGAAATTGAGTCAGAAATTTTGTTTATTCATAAACAGTTCTTTGGAATCAATAACGTCCATTTTCGTATTTTTATTCATTTTGTTGGTTTTCTATTATGGTGCACCTTCAGACTGGGAGACGAATTAATAGGTGATGCACGATTGATATATTTTTTACTGTCTATTAATCTCTTAATAGTTATTTAAAGCCCCCCCCCAAATTGTTTTTAGATTGTAAGACATTTTTTCGGCGCGTAGGTATTTATTGATACAGATTGTACAAATTAACTTATAACTGGGATGGGGGGCTAGGTGGATTCATACATTTCTGAAGGCTATTTAAACGTGTGAATATAACGAACCCGACTGGAATTTGAACTCGGCTCTCCGATTTACCAATCCCAAGCCGTTATCCTTTACACCACCCGCACATCCAAATCAGTGACCGCCTCCCGTCATCATGCCTTCAGCTTTCTTCCTTGGGTGACATGCATGATCCACGCTAATTACTAATATTAAGCATATGTATTTATTTTAGTGATACTAAAATGGGATTTGATGATTTAATTGAATTGATTATTTCATCAATTTGCAAAACTAAAATCAAAATCAATAATAACTTTTTTTTTTTTTTGCAGAATCGAATTAGGATCAGGTTGACGAAATTCCAACCACCTAAAGAAGGCCGGAGTGTTCAACGGCCGAAACGTCGTGAATATGGCGATGAAGATGAGGACAAATCAGATAGAGCTACAGTAAAAAAAAGAAACGATAAATCTGTCGAATATTCATCGTTAAATTGAAGGCGATTGAGACGGCAGATAAAGATCCGGCATGAAAAATATTTCTTTGGAAGAATTTTATTTTTGAGTAAGAATCAAGATAATTCCAACCACGAGACTATTGAAATAGAATGGTCAAATAGAACTCCGGTTGGCACTTAATCTCGAAAATAACTTTCAGTTAACTTTTAACTGAGGAAAGAAATGGCTTGTTGATTTTAACGCATTCAAAATAATATTTTTTTCTTTTACACTATTTACATTATTTAGATTATTGTGCTCATCTTTGTTGCTATATTTATCACAACGTGTCGGTCGTTGTACGCTCTGGCCTTCTTCAGGTGGTTGGAATGTCGAACTGAACCCTTTATTTCGCTCGCTGGGGTAGAATGTCTAGTTCCACGTGCCATGCCTCATCCGGATATCTCAGTTATCTCCCTTTAACTCAACTCTCCAATTTTTTGTTCAGCACTGCAGTAGCCATGTATTGAATTCACAACTAGATTTGTATGTTCAATACCTGGCTAATTCACTATCTATCTATCTATCTATCTATCTATCTATCTATCTATCTATCTATCTATCTATCGAGCTATCTATCTATCTATCGATCTATATTGTTTTTTTTACACTATTTACATTATTCGGACTATTGTCATCATCTTTGTTGCCATATTTATCACAACGTTTCGGCCGTTGTAGGCTCTGGCCTTCTTCAGGCGGTTGGAATGTCGAACTGAACCCTTTATTTCGCTGGCTCGGGTAGACTAAAACGTAAAAGGGCATGAAGTGTATGTTAGAGCTTTTGGGTACTTTAATATACTAGTGAGCCAACCAAAATGAGCTGACTCATTTTATAGTTGACCAATAGAAGAGTTAACCAATCAGAAAGCTCAAAATATTCGACGTGTATAAAGGCAGCCATGTATTTTTTCCGAATATTCACTGCCAAACCCCGAGACATTCGAAACTGAAGAATTACGGAACAGCTGTGCTGCTATTGGCAATATAGTCAGATCCAGTAGAGTGTCTGACTCGTGAGTGTTAATCTTTAACGTTGTTTCATTGAAAAGATTACGTACTGCACTGGATTCTATATTCATAGACTACAACGAACATGGTCAACAGTGTAGTTAACAATAATTTCAGTTAGCAACATATATTCGCTTATTCCTATATATATATATATATATATATATATATATATATATATATATATATATATATATATATATATATATATATGTATATATATATATATATATATATATATGTGTATATATATATATATATATATGTATATATATATATATATATATATATATATATATATATATATATATATATTGTGTATATTTAGGCAGGAATGTTTCATTGATGCATGTTTCATTAAATAATATAGACAAGTTGTGTATTTATTTTAAGTAACTTCCTTTCATATTGTCTGATGAGCTTAATAACATTATCCTTGAAAGACGAAAGGAAATCACCATATTGATACATGTTTTAATCCTATCTAAGCTTTCGGCTTACATAAGCCATTATCAAAGATGACAATTACATTTTAATATATCAAACAATACACGGACGATACAAAACCAGAGTATCATTATTGTTTTGTCCGTGTATTGCTAGATATATTGAAATGTAATTGTCATCTTTGATAATGGCTTATGCAAGCCGAAAGCTTAGATATGGTGATTTCCTTTCGTCTTTCAATGATAATGTTATTAAGCTTATCAGACAATATGAAAGGAACTTACTTAAAATAAATAGACAAAACTCTATATTATTTAATGAAACGTGCATCAATATACATACATATATATATATATATATATATATATATATATATATATATATATATATATATATATATATATATATAATGAACTTGGAACCTACTAGAACGTCTGTCGAAATGGTTGGCGGAATAGGGGTTGGGTGGAGTGATTAAGAGAGAGAGAAAAAAAACGTTGCTTGGAGCTATAAAGGACAAAAAGCTGTGGAGTGTCGTGAGTACCTATTTGCTCCTTGGATACTTCCCAGCGTGGTTTGTCGGAATAAACAGGTTCAATATTTGACAGATGACTTAAAGATCGCAACGATTACACCATTATACAGAGTGTCTCAAAAGTTAATTTACCGTAATATTATTAACAATAATCATACTTCATCTAAAAACACGGTTGTTTATCAGTTTTCATATGCATTTTACATTTAATCTTTTCTAAATTTGTTATATTTAATCATTTTGTTCTTTATTTTGTAACTTCTTATTTTTTGGATTTTTATATTTAAAGTATGATGTATTATACAATTATGCTAAAGTAATTTTTGGAGCAAACTGTATAATGATAATTGCTATTATTTTTATTGTTGTTGTTCCTATTGTTCTTAATGCAGAGTGGGTGAGTGATCAATATTTTCCCTTGCTTTTGTGATAATATTATTTATGGCGGCTGCCTGGACTAAATCGTAATTGCCAATGGCCAATAGTTGAGTATTTCCACTAAATAGAGAACACAATTTTTATCTTAAACTGATGTAAAACATCGGAATTTTTTTAATGTATTCATTTAGTATTTTTCAAAATGAAATCCAAGCAAAATATTATTTTTAATTACTCCTTTTTATGGCCATGTTTCTCATAAAAAATAAAGTTTCTTTCCATTCATATTGCCGCCAATCTGACCGACCATTCACCCAATAGCAAACGAGTTAACCGTTTTTAATGCTTGGACGATCTTTACAGAAAATATCCTGCTGAATTTTTTGGCGCAATTTTAAAAGACCGTCATTAATTGTTTGGCTTTTCAATATGTTGAACAATTCTCTTGATAGAAAATGTTGAATCCGAGAAATTAGAAACAAAATGTGTTCAAAATAAATATATGAAAATAAATGACCTCTTTCCTATTTAAAAAATTCATATTTATTACTTACGGAAAGAACTGCATAATTATCTATCTATCTATCTATCTGTCTATCTGATTCTTTTTATATCTATCTATCTATCTATCTATCTATCTATCTATATATATATATATATATATATATATATATATATATATATATATATCTCATTTTTTATTTCTATCAATCTCATTCTTTTTATATCTATCTATCTATCTATCTAATTTTTTATATCTATCTATCTTATTCTTTTTTATACCTATCTATCTATCTATCTATTTTTTTATATCTATCAATCTTATTCTTTTTTATATCTATCTATCTATCTATCTATATATCTATCTATCTATCTATCTATCTAATTTTTTATATCTATCAATCTCATTCTTTTTATATCTATCTATCTATCCAACTTTTTTATATCTATCAATCTTATTCTTTTTTATATCTATCTATCTATCTATCTATCTATCTATCTATCTATCTATCTATCTATCTATCTAATTTTTTATATCTATCAATCTCATTCTTTTTATATCTATCTATCTATCTATCTATCTATCTATCTATCTATCTATCCAATTTTTTTTATATCTATCAATCTTATTCTTTTTTCTATCTATCTATCTATCTATCTATCTATCTATCTATCTATCTATCTATCTATCTATCTATCTATCTATCCTTATGTATGTATAACGTTTATCTTCCTTCAGTCCTTAAAAGTTACTTTTCATTTGTTAAAATTCGAATGTTTCGCGCTATATTTTTCCGACAGAACACATTATAAATGCACTCGATCAACGTATATATTTCTAACATTTAGTGGACGAGCAACTATTCTTTCGACGGACACGTTAATGCGAAAGGTGTATACACGAGTAGAGACAGAATGAGTGCCAGGATTTGACTGAATTGTGTTAATGAATGCCTTGGATAAAATGAAGTTGCAGATGAAAATAACATAAAATTACAGCGGTAATTGCTTGAAACTAACACGAAACTATATAAAGATACAATAAGTAAAGCCTTTATTCTATTAATCATTCTCTGCTTTAATCTCATTAAAACTTTTAGATTTTAATTTTGTGCTAATCGAGAGAATTTTCTTGATTAGAAAGGTCCAAGTTTAGCTCTACGCCCGTGATTAATTTCTTCCAGCAAAACAAAGCAAAACAGACAACGAAGTATCTTCCATGACATACCTTATAAAATTAAGTCATTAATAATATAACTACTCAGCTACAAGTGGACTCGAAAACCGTCCAAACAGCAGTATACGTCAATCTGGAGCTTAAACCTTACACTAGGATAATAAGGGCACTTTATACGGGGTCTATCACGGTATAACAGCCGGCTTTATCTCTATCCAAGAACTTAATTTCTTCTTTCCTAATAGCTTTCTTTATGATGATGGCATTGATAACTAAATTTGTCGTCAGGCTAATTATGTATCGAGGGTGCTCCATTCTGAGCAATAGTTATCAGAGATATTTTCAGGGGTTGGACAGAATTGGAACAGGTGCAAATTCCACTCCTATATTTCAAAGACCTATTAGAACTTTAACTAAAACTTCGTAATTGCAGGTTATATCTATTGTAAATACGTTTATTTATCTAATTTACTGTCTTTGCCTTATTTATTTTTAGAATTTAGTAAAATTTAAGCTAAATGCGTGACCTCTCCGAGTTCGAAAAAGGGCTAATTTTGTTGGAGCTCGCATGGCAGGAGCCTCGATCACTAAGGTTGCTGAAATGTTTGGTTTTTCAAGAACTACCATATCAAGAATTATGACGCAATTCAAGAAACAGGGTAAAACCTCTAGTAACCGTAGCAATTCGGGCCGGACTTGCAAACGTACTGACAGGAACCGACGTGCATTGAAACGCAATGTGGCAAAAAATCATCGGACTACTGCGGCCAAAGTGACTGCTGAGTTGAATAACCATCTGAATAGTCCAGTTTCTACTAAAACTGTTCGCCGTGAGCTCCACAAAACTGGATATCATGGAAGAGCTGCTATAAGGAAACCTCTTCTCTCCACTCACAACGTTCAGAAGAGGTTGAAGTGGTGCAGAGATCACAATGCCTGGTCTGTAGGACAATGGAAGCAAGTCATATTCTCAGAAGAGACCAGTTTTTCTCTTTTTCCCAACTTCAGGGCAAGTTTATATGTGAGGGCAGCCCAAAGAAGTTTACAACCTTGACTGCCTTCTTCCAACAGTGAAGCATGGAGGTGGATCAGTGATAGTTTGGGCTGCCATATCATGGAAATGTCGCAGTCCAGTAGTTGCCTTGCATGGTAGAATCAACAGCAACGATTACCTGAAGATTTTGGGAAATCATGTTCATCCAATGGCCCAGACTTTATTCCCTGATGGTGACTGCATCTTCGATGACGATAAAGCTCCAATACATACCGCTCGAGTGGTTAAGAATTGGTATGAAGAACATGAAAGTGAGCTAGAACACATGGAGTGGCCTCCCTAATCACCAGATATCAATATTATTGAACATTTGTGGTGCATTTTGGAGCGACAAGTTAGGAGCCGCTATCCTCCACCGTCGTGTCTTAAAGAGCTGGAGTAGGTGTTAATGGAAGAAGGGCTGAAAATTCCTCTGCATGAAGTCAGGAAGCTGTATGATTCCATTCCTAGACGTATTAAAGCTGTATGTGAGACTAAAGGAGGACCAACTCCATATTAAGTAAATTTTCTTTGAATTTAACAAGTGTTTCAATTATTTTGTCCAACCCCTGTATGTATATGATTTGAGATGTATGGTCTTTAATTTTTATCTGAATGTTGAAATTCATCTTTTATCGAAATCTATGATAAGGTATTTCCCTACTGTCATACGTTGATTAATTCCAATGAGTAAATTAATGTATAGTAGTTAATATTTAAGGTTTAATGTGTATGTTCGTTGCCGGAGTTTTCTTGGGGAATGGAAGTCTACCGTTGGTATGGAAGTTGCTAGTTTGGAGCTAACATCATCTTTTTAGAAACTGCGCTCTGTTGGATACCGACATCAATGGAAAGAAATGATAAAAATAAAAATTTTAATTAATTTCATTCCTTATCTGTTCAATACAATTTCTAAAAGGGATATTCTTACAAATGTACTTTGAGAAATCAGAGACGCGTCCCCCTTTTAAAGATTGTTGGTAAAATTATTTCTTTGATTCATATAATTAATTTTCCGTCTCAGACCAGATTAGAAACCGTGGGCAATCGTAATGGATAGGAACACAAAAAATGCAATCAGCTAGATGAGTTCGAATTCAGGGCTAGCCTGGGGCGTTCATTTCGGCTCACATACCCTTGCGAAATGTATGCATCCGTTTTTTTCTCTCCCGCCCAAAAGTAGGGTAGATTGGACTAATTTGTCTTGGTTGGCGACCAGTCTAGATGAAAACCTTTGAATTAAAAATCAGCCTAAATAGGGATGGGTCCTGTCAGGTTATCTTGCCCTAAACACACCAACTATTGCTACATTGTTGTACCTATGAGTTTTAGAGCTCATGGCAATGATCGCTAAATGCATAACAAAACGTTTCTTCGTTATTGATGCGTTACACGCGTAAATAAAGATAATAAATTAAGATCTTTTGAGTGGTTTGTTGGCGGGGACTATATTAGGTCGACTGCAATCCTCCCCCCCCCCAAAAAAAAAGATTGCACTAACTAAGTCAATATTTATAAATTTACTTGTATAATAATTTGAAATTCAAACAAAAGATGAAGAAGACCGGAGCATAGAATGGCCGAAATGCTGTGAATGTGACAATAAAAATTAAGGCAACAGTTTGAAAAATGTAAATAGCGTAAATAATATTTACCTATTCTCAAACCAATTAAAAGTTTAGATATAGATATATAAACTATCAGTATTTACCTATCCCCAAATTAAACTAATCCCTATAAACTAAAATATAATCGATCAATATATTTTTATTACTGAACCAAGTATATGCTTACAGATTCAAATACAAATGACCAGCATTTACATATTCTCGAATCAATATTTTACAGACCCAAATATGAGCGACAAATTTTTACATATCACCAAACCAAGTAAATACTCATAAACTCAAATATAAACAACCAATGTTTACCAATTCTTGAACCAAGCAAATGCTTATAATCTCAAATATATTAATAAAAATAAGGACTGATTTAGGCATAAAATAATTCAAGAAGGGTTGATATGCCGTACAATCAACCAACTCAGCTACTAATTCTAAAGCAACTTCGTGATCAGATGACCGTTGTATTTAATCTGGTAAATAAAAAAAAACAAAAAACAAAAATAAAAACAAAAAAACACTTATTACAGGGCGACTGTCAGAAAATTCAAGTCGCCGAGCAAATAGCGGGTTCGATCCTGTCAAAAGTAACGCCTATAATGTCTTTGTATCAACGAATGAGACACCAATCTCGTCGCTTGTATTCGAACTCTGCATATAAGTTTTTACCACTACTTATTCTTATTATCTATGTTTCTTGCTTGATTCAAGTCATTTTCCGTAGCAAGAAACCAAACGTTTCTGGTGGTAGGGAAAAATAAGGACTTATTTTCAAGTTTTGTAGCTTTTGACTGAAAATTTGTGTCAAAAATTCTTTCACTTTGTAATCTATACAATGAAAATCAGGAAATAATGATTCGCTCGTTGACAGGAATTACCCGGCCTTGTTGATAGAATATTGTAAATATGTTGCTATAGTAATGCGTTAGAAACTAGCAATTGTCTGTTAGTAATTAACGCGAACCCGAGTGATAGAAGAGAATTATTAGATATATAATGTCAATGCCTGCTAAAGGTTTACTTAAATAAGACACTGAAAATCAAGAATGATTGGTGGAGTAATATATAAATTACGTACTGTATAAAAGGCAGTATCGCTATACCTACATGGGAGTTATCTTCTCTTGACGAGACTACACCCTTGTGCAAACAAAACAAATAATTCCGTTGTTATTTACTTTTCTCGTATTTTTCCAATGAAGCATGACCCAGTGGGTTAGTACTTCGTATTTTCATTCCAAAAAGACGTTCCTTAAAGATTGATAACAAATTCACGATTGGTTTAAAATAAAGGAGAGTTTCCGAGCCAGTCTATAGGACTTTGTTTTGTTCACTGGTAAGGCTTGCCAATGTGTTCGTGCAGCGTTACAATTTTCGTACGCTTCCTTGGACTAACGTCAATCGCACACAATGGCCGTAGGACAACTAATCGACAGTCGAGACAATAGTGACTGGGCGTGATGAAAATTTGATGCAATCACGGTTGACGCAATATTTTTCAAGGCCAAGTAAATTTCATCATACACCCCGATAATAGATTCATATTACTGCACACCACAGCAAATGACCTCATCTGAGGAAAAAATCCAGTGGGTCTAAAACTGACCGTATGGTGAAAGAAAGAAAAGTGGCTGTTGCAATTAATTTGCATAATGGTGTACATCTGTCAGAGTAAATACTTATAACAAAAGGATCGCTCGTTGTCAGTATTTATGGCAAGTGTTACTGAGAAATATGTTAAAGTATCATAAAGCGATTAGTAATAATTTTCTATGCATTTCTTTTTACCATCACTGATTTTTTAATTATTATGTTGATGTTTATTTAGTTGTCAATGGTGTAAAATGAATTCAAAAGTGAACACAACTTACCTCAGAATATTTCAGTTTCTCGCAGTGTGTGAAAATGATGAAAATGACAATGCAATATATTCATCTATTCTTTACTAACGGATATGTCTGCTAATTCCAATGGGCGTGCTGGGAACTCTTTCCAGCAGGAAGACTTTATTTAGAACGATTCTTGAAGTTCTGTGAAAACAAAAGAAAATATCCATCAGCAAAGAAAGAAATGAAGAAAGTTAATTCATTGTCGAAAGTAGAAAGCGACTGAAAATCCAAAAATGTAATAACCAGAATTTTTCCCAAGATTAAAGCGAATTAGTAATGGTAAAAAAAAGAAAGAACGAATTGAATGCGAATAACACATCAACTTGAAAAAGAGAAGAATTCATGAATTATTTTCCGCTCGACATCCTCTTTCCCACAGGCGAAATGCTACGACTCTCGCTGCTCTATTGTTTATTTCCCTGGAATGTGTTCAGGCGAACTACATGTCTTAGTTCCACCAATAACAAGCTTCACGTCTAAGACCAACGATAATACAGCCGTTTTAGTGAACCACCCTCATTTCCTTTGTATTCCAGTGGCGAGATATTCACTACAGTTTAAAAGTTTGGAGTAACCCCCAGATAATATCTGGGTATAATTTTATAAAACTTCTTCCCTTTAAGATTTATACTATCCACCCTCCCCTGACCACTTTCTCGTACCTTTCGTCTGACTGAAACATTGAAATAGATAAATTCTGTATTAGTTTTTCGATGTTTTTTTTTTTTAGCTTTTACTGTTAAATTTCTAATTCCGACACGAACTCATTCTATACAGGGGTTGAATAAGACTGACGAATTATATTTTTTTGTCAATCGAAATAAGCTAATTCCCCATATGAGGTGATTTCGCATTTTATTGTATATATATATATATATATATATATATATATATATATATATATATATATATATATATATATATATATATATATATATATATATGGGTTGAGCACTTTAAAAGAAAGGGAATGTCTGCCTTTAATTAAGGCTAAAAGATCTTTGCTATGAATTGAGAACTCCGGTAGCCGGTGATGCTTATATTTCGTATATAATGCCTTAAAAATTCCTTTCTCCGACACATACGCTGTTGACAAAGTGTTAGAGTCACCGACTGATGTCAAATCGGTCGAGTTTCGATCCCGGCTTGAAGCAATCGCTTATATAGTCACACTGATGATCTGTGATACAGCGAAACAGTTTGTCTGTAGGCGACTATATATATATATATATTATTTTTAGTGGATGACCGTATTTGAGTAGACGTTGGGTTTATTTTAAACTGTATTTTATTTGATTTGCCTGCTTACAGTCTCGAGAAAATACGTCCTCCGGCAGGATTCGAACCTGCTTCCCCTGAGCAGTTATGACTTTCAAGAAAATATGAATGCGCAAATTGTGCTTTAAAGGTAATTTAGAATCTTCGTCTGATTGTGAAGGACAAGCGCACAGAGTAAATTCAGTAGTCCGGAATGATATACACACACAGAATGATGACAATCTTTCAAATTATAGACAAATTTAAAGGAATAAACGTTGTCCCAGTAAATAAAATAAAAAATGTCATGTTGTTGATATTTAATATTTAAATTTTATATTTCAGATTTAGAAAGCTGAGAAGATAGCAAATTCCAACTACAATGCCTTTTACAGAAGAACAGAAAATTTTCTGTGTGCTGAGATAATTGGAGGGGAATTCCTATAAACATGGCCTCGCAAAATTTCGCAGAAAATATGACAAGGATAAAACCCCTGACATTTACCGATGGATCAAGAAATTTGAGGTTATATGGACAATTAACAATATGAGAAAAAAGTCTCTAACAGTCAAAGTTGACAGAAAACCTATGTAAGGTCTCCTCAAAACATAGCAGCTGTCCTAGATTCAGTATGCAGGAGTCCGAAGAAATTCGTCCGTAGAAGATGCCAGGAATTAAGCCTCACCAAATCATGATCCATGGCAGAGGTGCAACCAGGGTTCAGAGATGGAACTAGTGGTACTAACAAGATGAGTCTACCGCTCATACAGCAAATGTCGCTCTGGAGTGGCTGAAGCAGAAGTTTTCTAACCGACTCATCAGCCGTAAACGCGAACCTGAGTGGTCTCCGCATTCCCTCGACCTCACCTCCCAGATTTTTATCTGTGGGAGTATCTGAAGGATCGAGTCTTCAAGAACAACTCCCACCCTATCTCAAATCTAAAGGCAGCAATCACTCAAGAAATCAGAACTATAGCAAAAGAAGAGTACATCAAACTAATCGACAACTTCGCCTGAAGAATTCAAGTGTGTCTTCAGCAGAACGGAACACATTTGGAGTATATTCTATAAATGACGATAGAATCTTTGCCAGCAGAGCTAGTGACATGTTGTTTGTAGCAGTAGATTTGCTAACGTCTCTAGTTTTCAGAAATATATGGTTTGTATATAGTTTGTAAACAGAAAATACATGGCGTTCACATTCTTGGGTTACATTTATTCTGGGACACCCTGTACAAAAGGTTTCTAAATTGTGTCAGCAAGTTGATAAAATGATCAAAGAAAACACATGGAAAGAAAGATAGTTAAAAACATGATCCAAAGTGTTTTTATAAATTAGCCAGAAGTAAACTCAAAATAAAAGAAAAAAGTTGTTCTAATTGAAGATGATGATGGATTCCTGGTCTACTATCAGAAAATACCAGACCTGAATGTTTTTTTTTTTGCATCAGTTATTTACTATTTTTGGTACCAGCAAAATAGACACCTATCATACAGAAAATGTCGCTCTGGAGTGGCTGGACCAGAAGTTTCCCAATCGACTCATCAGCTGTAATCATGAACCTGAGTGGTTCCCACATTCCCCCGACCTGACCCCCCCCAAAAAAAAATATTTATAAGTGGGGGTATCTGAAGGACCGAGTCTACAGGAACAATCCCCAAACCATCTCAGATCTAAAGGCAACAATCAATCAAGAAATCATAGCTACAACTTCTTAGACAACTTCACCTGAAAAATTCACGTGTTCCTTCAGCAGAACAGAGCACATTTGAAACATATTCTATAAATGACGATAAAATCTTTGCCAAGCAGAGCTAGTGACATGTTGTTGGTAGCAGTAGATTTGCTAACGTCTCTAGTTTTCAGAAATATATGGTTTGTATACAGTTTGTTAAAGGAAAATAAATGGCGCTCACATTTTTGGATTACAATTATTCCGGGACATTGAATAAGGATGCCAAAGAGGGCATCTTAAATGATATGAGTGCAACATGAATAACACGAATCAATAGAAAACGCCGAAAAATTCTCCAAATAATCATGCCTTTTCTCAAAATAATAACAAATAAAATAAATAAATTTGGAAAAAGATGAAAAAAGGAGAAGGTCTTAAACGTTGTCCAAACGCCATTTTAAAGTTGAAGGAAGTTTTTTTTCTGATTAAAAATATTTATTATGCTATAATGATCTCATCAGTTAACTTTTCTGGTTTCAAGTTATAAAAAAATAACAGTTTCCCCTTATAAAATAACGCCTTGAACTTTGCAAATGTCATACCGGAAAAGGATCTATTAAAATATGATCTGTGATTGGCCTGTGAATATCTCGCGGCAGGGGAAATGTTGAATGCGAAAGTGTTTAATTTAGCAATCAGGGTGATGTGAAATTGGAAATATTTTAACGACAAAATCATTCCTCGGAGTTATTTTTGCTATTTTTAATGGATTTACGGAAATCCGGGTAAGATGCTGAGATATGGAAGCACAGAAATGATAAAGATATTTTAAGCGCAAATGCAAACAAGCATATCTATAAAGGAGAGCAAATCCAGAAATATTTTTGCAATGACAAAGGTCTGCTTGGTTGGTGAGGCATCTGGGCATAAGAATTCGATACCAGTTAATAGCTTATATTTCAAAGACTAATTTTCAATGTACTTTGGTAGGCCGTTACACACACACACACACAAAACACACACACAAAACACACACACACACACACACACACACACACACACATATATATATATATATATATATATATATATATATAAACTTAAAACTTCTCTGTGTTAAATTTTAACCCCCCCTTCATCTTTAGACCTTCCTATCATTCTCTCGTCTGTTACCCCTCCCTTTGGTTTTCATTCACTCTAGCATTCGCCCCACACTCTCATACATACACTCTCACTAAATTTTATTTTTTATTCCCGGAGTTGTTTTTTCTGTTTTCTTTTTGAATTTGTAAGTCTGATGAATTGGATCGTATTTACGATTCCAATGGAATAAATCATGACCATGGAATATTAGTGTTTAAGCCTTTTTATTATATCCTTACTCTGTCCTGGACATCGAGTTCTACCTGGATTCTATCCTCTTGGAATTATTTTTTATACATATATATATATATGTATGTGTATGTATGTATATATATTTATATATTTTAGATATATGATTGCATATGTATATGTATATTTACCACTAATATTATCAATCTCTCTCTCTATTTCTCTCTCTCTCTCTCTCTCTCTATATATATATATATATATCCAAATGAGAGAAAGAACAGATAGAGTAAAAATCTACTATTCGCAGCATGTATTTTTTAAAATGTACGCAATACAAAATAGAGCAATATATTATTATTATTATATTTTTATTATAAGAAATTATAATAAAATCATGCTGAAATCGCTACACAAAAACTCATGTTTCGCTGGCATATTTTCCACAATCGTCAACGATTGTCTGTCTATGTTCCGGTTTAACGTGACATGAAAAATAACTCCCCCACCTCCACCCTCTGAGCTTACTTTTCTATTTAGCGTAGATCTGACATTTAATTGGTTAATCAAGACACACCCACAAGTCTATTTTTAATTCTGACCTTATGTATCCTTCCTATAACTTTCGGAAAAGAGGTAACACTTTGTTTTTAAATTTCCTTAAACATCATTTAATCACCAGTTAATTACCATCGCCTGAAGACGTACAATCATAGTATTGAAGCATGAAATCTTTTGTGTAGCGATTTAAAAATGTTATTATAATCTCTTATAATAAATATAATATATATATATATATATATATATATATATATATATATATATAGAGGGAGAGAGAGAGAGAGAGAGTGCGGCTGGTATTTGAGGACAGATTTTATGTATTAGTAAAAAACTAGCTGAACAAATGAATATAATTATATTTGATTACAAACAAGTAAACATGAAATTTAGCTAACTGTTATTTAATTTTATTCAATAAAACCACCACTAGCATCAATAACTGCCTCTACACGAAGTCGAAATCGGCTGCAAGTTCTGATTAATTGGTCCTTATTTATGTCATACATTACTCGAACTATTGCAGCTTTAAGAGATTCTTTGGTGTTATGAGGCTGTTTATTAACCTCCTTCTCAACAACACTCAACACATAATAGTCTAGTGGATTGATATCTGGAGAGTTAAGAGGCCAAATGTTGGGTGTGATGTGGTCGTACAAATGGTCAGCCGTCCATTCTTGCAACTCTGAGGAAACGTGCAATATCCAAATCGCTATGATCAGCCTTTAATGCCACAATCACAGTATGCCTTTTCATTTCATTTGCTTTCATAGGCTTTGCCATTCTTGATTTCAGAAAAATAAAATCATTTTTAGGAGCAGTATTAATCTTAAATTTGTATGTCCTCAAATACCAGCCGCACCCTGTATATATATATATATATATATATATATATATATATATATATATATATATATATATATATATATATATTCATTCTCCTTTCTGTCTTTTTTCTTAACTCTTACTTCTATGCTCCTCTTCCACTTTTCTGTGGATATACTTGATAAAGAGATCAGCATTTTTAACAAACGCCACACCTCCCCGCCATTATTATATGTCTCTTTATTAAGATGGATGTAAATACATCTATTTCTTTTCTTCTTTATTTCTTTTTTCTTATTCTAATTTTATTTGCATGTCTTTTATCTTCCACTCCTGCAATGGCCTTTTCCCTTTCGAAAAATATACTCCATCTTCGACCTCACCTGCCACCAATTTAAACCTCAAACACAGGTGTGCATAAATTAGAAACAATAATAATACCGAATTCTTCTTATACCTGGAATATTTGTCAACCATTTATTTGTATGAAAATATTGGTCTGAGGAATTAGAATCGAATTTCGATTCTAAGGAAATAAATTATAATCATCATGAACCCTTAAAGTTGTCTGTTTCTTAACCTAATATATATATATATATATATATATATATATATATATATATATATATATATATATATATATATATATATATATATATATATATATATATATATATATATATATATATATATATATATATATATATATATATATATATATATATATATATATATTCAAAACGAACGATCCTCCGTGGCTCGATCGGTTAAATGACTGTTCCGTATAGAATACAGGCTCGATTCCTGTCGGAAGTCGAATATTTTCTATGAAAATTTCTCGGACATTCAGGCCGATAAATGTTACTAGTACTGTTTATTATAAAACAGAGCATTGTCTTAAATATTTGTATCTATAAAAAGAATGTATAAACATAAAAATATCTTAAAAATAATTGTCGGACTTTGTCCATTTCATAATGTGTGATACATACACACATATATATATATATGTATGTGTGTGAAAGTGGTGTTCACACCTCTCCCTTACTTAAATACCAGGGTGGAAGTTGTTGACGCTTTATCCTATCTTAGAAGTAGTATATCAAAGGACGCCTTCCTAGATGCTGAGCTTTTTTCATTCAAAACGCAAGTGTTACACTTGTCAAATTAAAAAGTGGATAAGGTCATAACCATCCAAACAAAATAAGCGTCTACACGGCTTGTCTCCTACCGTATCTGCTGTACTCTTCTGAAAAAATGGACAACATACCAAATGACTTGACCGATTCAATCAAAAATCCCCGAGACGCATCATTAACATCAAATGCCAGTCTTTGATTCCTAATACTGTTATTTTCCCGTGATCTGAATGCAAGAGTATTGAAACAATAATAATTAACAACCAAATGTTATTTGCAGGACATTTAGGAGAATGGGGAATAGCAATATTTCCAGACAACTTTTCTCCGACTAACTGAAAACGGGAAAGCGTCCACATCTCAAGCCTTGGAAGAGTTTCAAAGAAAAGGCAATGAAAGAAATCGACTGCGCCTACAATCAGCTGCATGGGCAGGACACGTTGTGAGAATAAGGGATAACAACACAAGGCCCAAGAGCCTCTCAAGGTGGAGGGTTACTTAATGGTGTATCAACGTAACTGTAGTAGTTCAGAAGTTCAGTTTATGAGATTATGTATTAGAGATAATAGCTAATTCTTGACTAGAAAATGTTAAACATCTTCTCAGGAGTCTGTTCCACAGCGTAGCAGTTCTTGGGAAGATGCTGTTCGTGTGAAACTTCCTCCTTACCAATGGAATACGAAGTGGGTAAGGAGGATTCGACCCCGTGTATGGATCTTAGCTGCGAAGGTCAGAACTGATGGAACCCTTGAGTGAAGCTAGTCAGAACGTTTGCCATGGAAACATCGATCGAGCAGCGACATTGAACCTCTAGGAAAAGGGTTGTAGAGCAGAAAGTGAAATCTTAACGTTTGTGCCTACATTTTCAATCCACATACCCAAGCATCACCACATGACGTGGCTCACCGTGTATGAGTCTACCTTTGATAGGTAAAATATTGAGTAGAAAATAGCGGAAGAAATATAGCTCTCAATCGAGAACGAAAAACCTCTTACCAGAAACACAGAAATATCGCAGAAGTAGCAGCCAAAGACGGAATGATCTGCTTTACATCGATCAGATAATTTTGAAGGAGATCAAATCAAGACGGAAAAAAGCATCGTAATGGAATTTGTTCCATTCAAGAGGGTGTACCCCATGATCTTCCATACTTAGATCTTCGAATGTTTTAGAGGAACAAGAACAATTAATGAGAGATAAAGTACGTGATTGAAAAGAGGACTTGACTGTCCAAGAAGAATCCTTACAAGAGGTAAGTATTTTTAAAAAGGAATTTTCCAGGGGCAAAATCTCAGTCTTCACTTTGTCATCGCCATAAAAGCCGTGAATCTAATCTTGAAAGTATAAAAAGGATATCAATCGATCAAAACGAAATGAAAAGTCAACCACTTAATATATATGGAGCTCTTAAACCACAAGCAGAAAAAATGGAAAGGTTTATAAAAAATACTCATAAATTACAACGACGGCATCGATAGAGATTTGGGGCAAAGGAATATGGAATAAGAATAAGAGATTAAATTGTCCATTCATTTATTCACTTCACCTTATATTGGAAGCGTGGTCGCACGAAAAAGGATTCGTTCTTTTAATATATATATATATATATATATAAGATAATTTTAAGTTTATACATTCTTTTATAGATACAAATATTTAAGTAAAGGTCTGTTTTATAATAAACAGTATTAAACAACATTTACCGGCCTGAATGTCCGAGACATTTTCATAGAAAATTTTTGTCCTTCGACAGGAATCGAACCTGTATCCTATACGGAATCGTCATATAGCCTGACGTGCCTTAACCGTTTCGGCCACAGAGGAGCGTTCGGTTAGCAAAGTCGATTTTACTGTCTTTAAACTTTAAACGACCCTAAATAAATAAATAAATATACAAATAAATTTGTTCCGGTAAAATAACCGCCAAAATAGACTACCCACAATGCACCACTAACCCGTATATATAAATAGCCGATAAAAATAACAGCACTCGTGAGCCTGACGATTGTGTCTAGCATGAAACAGACTGTCGCCTTTAAGTGTTAACTTTTATGTTCACTTATATATATATATATATATATATATATATATATATATATATATATATATATATATATATATATATATATATATCAATTATGTGGTACGGATTCAATTTATATTACGCGAATAATTCATACGAAAAGCAGATAATTGTTTGCGAGAGTGATTCTTGCCATATCATTAACTTCATTATCTGCTTTTCGTATGAATGATTCGCGTAATATATATATATATATATATATATATATATATATATATATATATATATATATGTGTGTGTGTGTGTGAGAGAGAGAGAGAGAGAGAGAGAGAGAAAGAGAGGGAGATGTTATATGCTGTGTTATGTCATATAAGATTTTTTAAAGACAAATTCAAATTTACATGATAAATTAGCGTCTCTTTGTGAAAGAAATTATTAACGTCTAAAAAAAAGATTTCTGGAAATTTTACAATCAACTCTTCTGAAGAGTGGATGTAATCTCCGCGAAACTCAGAACTGCAGAATGAAGATATTTAATTGGTTTTCTCACTATGTGTATATGTGTGTTTCCAAGTGTGTCTTTAACATTTGCTCAAACGCTTTTTCATTTCTTTCTTTCTTTCTTTCTTTCTTTCTTTCTTTCTTTTCACTTCCTCTTCGATATTTTGTCTTTTT